>JAKTYK010000031.1:0-20811 GCA_030578655.1 Magnusiomyces starmeri
TTTTTTTTTTTTTTTTTTTTTTTTTTTTTTTTTTTTTTTTTTTTTTTTTTTTTTTCTAATTTTTTTCTTCCTAATCTGAACTATATACAATAATATTTTATAATATCCTCTTAAAAATCATTTTTAACCCTTTATTTGGGAATAAAACACTCATATCCTTTTAATTTTTTTAGTACTTTAATATCATTTAAGATGAACTTTGCATTCATCAAGCTACTAGTGGTAGCTTCCTATCTTTCACAAGCTGATGCCGGCTTTATCTGGAAACCTCAATCAGTTGGTAGTGATTCATGTGAAGGTTGCTGTGCGACTGTTGAGAAGGAATTCGACTACACATATCTCGGAGTTTTGAAAAAGAAAATTGCATATACTTGGAACGTTGAGCCACCTGTTGAGGGAGGAAAAACTATCAACCCTTTCACAACAACACTTTCAACAACTCTTCCTGACAGCAAACCAACAAGTTTTGTAGCAACGGTTACAGCGACAAACTGTGGGGATTCTGGAGCAAGTTTAAGCGGCGCAGGTTTAAGTGGTTCTGAAGGTGGAAGATGGCTAAAGAGGGGATATGGTCACGACCAAAAGATGTGGGGACCTGCAAGTGGTTCTGAAGGTGATAAAGGAAAAAAGTGGGGTCCTGGTTATGGTCCCGGTAGTGGTGCTGGCGCAGGTTCTGGTGCTGGTGCTGGTGCTGGTTCTGCTGCTGGCTCCGGTGCTGGTTCTGGCTCCGGTGCTGGTTCTGGCTCCGGTGCTGGTTCTGGCTCCGGTGCTGGTTCTGGCTCCGGTTCTGGCTCCGGCTCTGGCTCCGGTGCTGGTTCTGGCTCTGGTTCTGGCTCAGGTTCTGGCTCAGGTTCTGGCTCAGGTTCTGGTGCTGGTTCTGGTGCTGGTTCTGGCGCCGGTGCTGGTTCTGGTGCTGGCTCCGCTGCTGGTTCTGGTGCTGGTTCTGGTGCTGGTTCTGGTGCTGGCTCTGGTGCTGGCTCTGGTGCCGGTGCCGGCTCCGCTGCTGGCTCTGGTGCTGGTGGCTGGAATGGCTCCGGTTCGGGTGGTGCTGCCGGTTCGGGTGCCGGCTCTGGTGCTGGCTCTGGTGCTGGCTCTGGTGCCGGTTCTGGTGCCGGTTCCGCCGCTGGCTCTGGTGCTGGCTCCGCTGCCGGTTCTGGTGCTGGCTCCGCTGCTGGTTCTGGTGCTGGTTCTGGTGCTGGTTCAGGTGCTGGTTCTGGTGCTGGTTCTGGTTCTGGCTCCGGTGCTGGTTCTGGTTCTGGCTCCGGTGCTGGCTCAGGTTCTGGTGGTGGTGGTATTATTGGTGGAGAAGCCAACTGTCCTGCCCCTAGTGCTCCAACAACTGTCACTATTACCGAGACTGCTCCTGGAGAGCAAGTTACCGTTTCAGGTGAAGCGGCAACAATTACAGAAATTCAAACTGTCTCTGGAGAAGCTGGAACTGTTACCGTCACTGGTGAAGCTGGAACTGTAACCGAAATCTCTACGGTACAGGGCTCTGGTGAAACCGTCTATGTCACCGAAACAGCACAGGGTGCTGGGGAAACTGTTTATGTCACTTCTACTGTTCAAGGTGAAGCCCAAACAATAACAGCTACCGGTGCTGCTCAAACTGTTTACGTTACTGAAACTGCTCAAGGTGCTGCCGAAACTGTCTATGTCACTGAGACTGCCCAAGGTGCTGCCGAAACTGTCTACGTTACTGAGACTGCTCAAGGTGAAGCCCAAACTGTCACTGCTACCGGCGCTGCCGAAACTGTCTACGTCACCGAGACTGCTCAAGGTGCTGCCGAAACTGTCTACGTCACTGAGACTGCTCAAGGTGAAGCTCAAACAATTACCGCTACTGGTGCTGCTGAGACTGTTTACGTCACCGAGACTGCTCAAGGTGAGGCCCAAACTGTCACTGCTACCGGCGCTGCTGAGACTGTCTACGTTACCGAGACCGCTCAAGGTGCTGCTGAAACCGTCTACGTTACTGAAACCGCAAAGGGTGCCGCAGAAACCGTCTATGTCACTGAGACCGCTCAAGGTGCCGCTGAGACCGTCTATGTCACCTCTACTGTTCAAGGTGAGGCCCAAACTGTCACTGCCTCTGGTGCTGCCGAGACTGTTTACGTCACCGAGACTGCTCAAGGTGAAGCCCAAACTGTTTATGTCACCGAGACTGCTCAAGGTGCTGCTGAGACTGTTTACGTCACTGAAACTGCTCAAGGTGAAGCCCAAACTGTCACTGCTACCGGCGCTGCCGAAACTGTCTACGTCACCGAGACCGCTCAAGGTGCTGCCGAAACTGTCTACGTTACTGAAACCGCAAAGGGTGCCGCCGAGACTGTTTATGTCACCGAAACCGCTCAAGGTGCTGCTGAGACCGTCTATGTCACTTCCACTGTTCAAGGTGAAGCCCAAACTGTCACCGCTACTGGCGCTGCTGAGACCGTTTACGTCACCGAGACTGCTCAAGGTGCTGCTGAGACTGTTTACGTCACTGAGACCGCTCAAGGCGCTGCCGAAACCGTCTACGTCACTGAAACCGCAAAGGGTGCCGCAGAAACCGTCTATGTCACTGAGACCGCTCAAGGTGCCGCTGAGACCGTCTATGTCACTTCCACTGTTCAAGGTGAAGCCCAAACTGTCACTGCCACTGGTGCTGCTGAGACTGTCTACGTCACCGAGACCGCTCAAGGTGCTGCCGAAACTGTCTATGTTACCGAGACTGCTCAAGGTGCCGCCGAAACCGTTTATGTTACTGAAACCGCAAAGGGTGCTGCCGAAACCGTTTATGTTACTGAAACTGCTCAAGGTGCTGCCGAGACTGTTTACGTCACCGAGACTGCTCAAGGTGAAGCCCAAACTGTCACTGAAACTGTCCAAGGTGAGGCCCAAACTGTTACTGCCTCTGGTGCTGCCGAGACTGTTTACGTCACCGAGACTGCTCAAGGTGAGGCCCAAACGGTTTATGTTACCGAGACTGCTCAAGGTGAAGCCCAAACTGTCACTGAAACTGTTCAAGGTGAAGCTCAAACTGTCACTGCTTCTGGTGCCGCTGAGACTGTCTACGTTACCGAGACTGCTCAAGGTGCTGCTGAGACTGTCTATGTTACCGAGACTGCTCAAGGTGAAGCCCAAACTGTCACTGAAACTGTCCAAGGTGAAGCCCAAACTATCACTGCTTCTGGTGCCGCTGAGACTGTCTACGTTACCGAGACTGCTCAAGGCGCCGCTGAAACTGTTTATGTCACTGAGGTTCAAACTGCCTCTGCTCCTGCTGCAACAGTCACCGAGACTGCTCAAGGTGAGGCCCAAACTGTTTATGTTACCGAGACTGCTCAAGGTGAAGCCCAAACTGTCACTGAAACTGTCCAAGGTGAAGCTCAAACTGTTACTGCCTCTGGTGCTGCTGAGACCGTCTATGTTACCGAGACTGCTCAAGGCGAAGCCCAAACTGTCACAGAAACTGTCCAAGGTGAAGCTCAAACTGTTACTGCCTCTGGTGCCGCTGAGACTGTCTATGTTACCGAAACCGCTCAAGGCGAAGCCCAAACTGTCACCGAAACTGCTCAAGGCGAAGCCCAAACTGTCACCGAAACTGTCCAAGGTGAAGCCCAAACTATCACTGCTTCTGGTGAAGCCTCAACTGTCACTGAATGTGTTACTATCACAGCCTCTGCTCCAGCATGCTCTAGTGGACCTGGTGAAGGTGCTGGCTCTGGTGCTGGCTCTGGTGCTGGCTCTGGTGCTGGCTCTGGTGCTGGCTCTGGTTCCGGCTCTGGTGCCGGCTCTGGCTCTGGCTCTGGCTCTGGTTCTGCTGCTGGCTCTGGTGCCGGTTCCGGTTCAGGTGCTGGCTCTGGTGCTGGCTCTGCCGCTGGTTCTGGTGCTGGTGCAGGTTCCGGTTCTGGTGCTGGCTCCGGTTCTGGTGCTGGTGCTGGCTCTGGCTCAGGTGCTGGCTCAGGTGCTGGTTCTGGTTCTGGTTCTGGTGCCGGTTCCGCCGCTGGCTCTGGTGCTGGCTCTGGCTCAGGTGCTGGCTCAGGTGCTGGTTCTGGTGCTGGCTCTGGTGCTGGCTCCGCCGCTGGTTCTGGTGCTGCTGCTGGCTCCGGTTCTGGTGCTGCTGCAGGTGCAGGCGCTGGCTCTGGTGCAGGTTCGGGCAAGGAAGCAACTGGTACGGAGAAACATGGTGCGTGCGAAACATGTACCGACAAACACAAGAAAGAAGGTGCATGGTAAAATATTTATATATGTGTAATTTACTAACACGAGTCATTTAGAATCGTCTTTTATATCCATTACTGAGTCGACTAGTAAGTGGTAATAGTATTAATATAGCAAGAGACTTATTTATAATTTTATGTGTATTTGAAAAAAAAAAATGTATTGAATATATTAACTTAATTTTTTTTTTTTTTTTTTTTTTCCTTTTTTGATTTTTTCTTTTTTTTTTTTTTTTAGCTACGACAAATGACTTTGTGGGACTCACAAGTACTATTAACTCTCCTTTGACCTCACTCCACTCTTCAAGTATTACCTTTGAAACTACTAACACTATTACAAACTTACCTAACACTTCAATACCAACATTCAATTGCATCCCTGGTTATATGACCAGTGTTGTTACCATATCAGCTACTACCGTAGGAGGCTCCACAATGCCTGCTAGTGTAGTGACACTTCAACCTTGCACAACTTCTGCCTCAATTATTCAATCTGTCCCACTAACCACTTCTGAATCTTTGCCCAACGTATCAGTTGGGTCTTCGTCAGTTGTCACCAAGCAATCTACTCCTGATACCTCTTTTGGGATAGCTTCCTCTACCCCATCTACCCCAGTTGCATCTCTTACAGATTCTGATAACTATTCAACCGTCACAAGCACGCCTGTTATCTCGACTCCAGCCTTTACTTGTATTCCAGGATCTAAGTCTAGTATTGTGACCATCCCAGCAATCTCAGTAAGTGGCTCTACTATTCCAGGTAGTGTTGTAGAAGGTATTACTTACGCAGCAACTGTTGTCTTACCAAAGACCTACTCTGGTACAGTCATTACAGTTCCAGCGTGTGCTACCGCTATTGAGTCGACACCTGCTTCTTCCATTGAGTCAATTCCTGTTTCTTCCATTCAGTCTACCCCATCTTTCTCTTCTTCTTCTATAGAATCAACACCTATCACATCCATTCAATCTACCCTTACATCTTCTTCCATTGATTCAATTCCTGCTTCTTCCATCCAATCTACTTCTGCCACTACAGTTGAATCAATTCCTGTTACTTCAATTGATTCAATTTCTGCCACCTCTGTTGAGTCTCCTCTTACCACACCTGTTCAAACGACAGCTCTTTCTACAGCCAACTCATCATTTATCCCAACTAACCCTTCCGGTTTTTTTCCATCTTGTGTCAAAAGTCCTAATCCTACAGTAATAACATATAGTGGCTACACCGATTCTCAAGGTACTACTGCTTTTCCATCTTTCATTACCCTCTCATGGTGTCAAGAAACAGACTTAACAACTCAACATCCTGAAACGCAATCCGGTGGTCACACTTCTTCGTCTGATGTTATTATCACACCTACAGGTTCTTTCACAAGCTCTCTTACGGGTTCTCTTACGGGTTCTCCCACAGGTTCTCTTACAGGTTCTCTTACAGGTTCTTCCACAGGTTCTCTTACAGGTTCTCCCACAGGTTCTCCCACAGGTTCTCCCACAGGTTCTTTCACAGGTTCTTTCACAGGTTCTCCCACAGGTTCTCTTACAGGTTCTCTTACAGGTTCCCCCACAGGTTCTTCCACAGGTTCTCCCACAGGTTCTCCCACAGGTTCTCCCACAGGCTCTCTTACAGGCTCTCTTACAAGCTCTTTTACAGGTTCAAGTAATATTGTGTCATCGTCACCTTCTGAGTCTCAAATCTCAACATTCACATCTAGTTTTGGTTCTGCAACAACGACTACAGTACAACACACTACGGAGTTACATGACGTACCTACATGTGCCGAGCTACCCAACCCTACAGTTGTTTGTTATGACATAAATGAGGGCACTAGTGGCATTATTGCCAGTAAAAGCTACTCGACTCTCCCATTTTGTAGTGGTACCTTTACAAACCAGTTGACGTCTAGTCCAACAGGTTCTATAGCCTCCGAAAGCTCAATTCATTCTCAGTTTAACACACCTTCTTCACCTAGCTCAGAATCATTGATTGTAACTTCTTCTTCTTCTTCTTCTTCTTCTTCTTCTTCTTCTTCTTCAATGGCAAGTTCACATACCCTTTTGAATAATACAGTAACCTCTGGACAGACTTCAAGTGATATTAAGACTACATCAACTTTCACATCAGGACCATCTACTACATCATCATCTGTACCATCATCATCATCACACCATATTGTTACAGGCACACCAACACTAAGTGAAATACCATCAGTTCCATCTCACATCATCCCACCACCAGGGGTTGTTACTGTCTACACCTACGTTACATACTGCCCACCTACCTTTATCCCTGGTTCGACAGTAATTTCAACAGTTATCCCAGGAACGACAATACAGGGTACCCAGATTCCAGGCACTACCAAGGACGGGGTTTATATTCCTGGTACAACAATTGAACCTTCCAGCATTCCTGGAACAACTATACCGGGTACTTATATTCCAGGGACAACTATTCCAGCCACCACCATTACGTTTACGACAGCTATTACGGGAACCAAAAAAACTAAAAGCGCGTCGTCTGCCACAGTAGAATCTAGCACGATTACCAGTCAACCAATTACCACAACAACATTTAGTAGTAGTAGTTCTTCTTCTTCTTCTTCTGGACCATTGTTTACAAACTCTACAGTATCGAGCACCAACATGTCTATTTCTACAGTTAGTACAGAAGGTTTAGGATCAATATTTACATCCACCAGTATTAGTGCCATTGCCACAAAACCAACAATCACGGGGAGTGTTGGAGTTAATCAGACAGTTTCAGAAAGTACAGAAGCATCATCGTTTACTGTAGAATCCATTCCCTCTACCACAAGTAGTACTGATAGCACAACACTTTTATCGACGGCAACATTTGAAGGAAACGACATGTTGCCTATTACAACCCCAACCATTACTAGTAGTAGTAGTAGTAGTACGACTGCACCTGCGGTAGGAGGAGTATCAATTTCAGCCAGTGCATCGAGATCATCTGGCAATGGAGGACCCAGTTCAACGTCCGTAGCTGTTTTTGATAGTAAAAACGCTGCCGCTAATGTAAACGCAGGAGCTTTGGAGGGAACTGGAAGTACAGTTTCACTTTCAGCTTCGGCTTCGACTTCAGCAACTAACGGTCATGCTTGAGAGAAAAAAAAAAAAAAAAAAAAAAAATACTGCGGGCAGTATTATAAAAAAAAAAAAAAATTTTTAAATAAATTTATGTTTAGACACATCTAACAACTAGACATTTTACAATATTTTTATTTATTATTTATTTATTTATTTATTTTAGGAAAGCTTAATTTCTAATATATAGAGATTTATTTATTTATTATTTTTCATCATAGTTAATATAAAAATTATCTTGTTATCATAGTTTATGCGTTGTTTTAAATTAAAAAAAAAAAAAAAAAAAAACGGGTAGAACCGTTATTATTCAAGCAAAATGATTTGGTTTGTGTGGAAGGGAACAGCCTTCCTGTCGGGGAGGAGGAGTTGTTAAGGAGAAAATATATATATATATATATATATATATTATATTCCTAGTTTCCAAAAAAACCTTCCATGGAAAGAAAAAAAGAACAAAATACCGTTTTTTTTTTTTTATTTCTTTTTCAGGTAAAATAGGCGCGGATAAGGAAACATTTATTTCAATGACCCGTGTTAACCGTTAGAAAAGTACCCGGTGCAGCGGTTTTTTGTTATATTTTTTATTTTATTTCAGTTGATCGGTTCCAAAACGAAGAACAACAAAAAAAAAAAAAAAGGCGGAATCCTTTTCCCTTCTTTTCCTTCTCCTCCTCCAAAAACAAAGGAATTGGATCTCCGACATTAAATAACATTAATAACAACAACAACAACAACAATAATAAAAAATGTCACGATCAAAAATTCGTTTAAATCACTATCAGGGAATTTGAATGATTTTATAAAACGAGAGTAGTGGCTTATTTTATATATATAAACCAACCATATTCTTTTGAATTTTTTTTTTTTTTTTTTTTTTTTTTTTTTTACAAAACTCTCATATTACAATATTCTCTCTCTTATAATTTAAAAAAAAAAAAAAAAAATGCCTTCTCATACTGAACAAAAGACCGCCAACGAGCAAAAGGTCCCCACTCCTGCATATCTTCCTACCAGCGAAGACTCTCCCCTTTACGTCAACCGTAACCTCTACAACTCTATTGCCGAGACTGGCAAGAAGGAAAACATCAACGATGGCAAGAAGGGAAGAGTTCTTGTCGAAAAGTTTGTCATTGATATCCGATCTGCTAAGGCTTGGAAGGTTCCTGCCGGCCACGTTTGCAGACTCACTACCCCTCAAGGACCCCAAGTCGGTGATCTGAACTTGTGGAACTTCAACAACCCACGAGAACGATTCTGGGCCGCCAGAACTCGCCAACTCCACCAAGCCCACGTCTCCACCTACGACCGTCTTTGGTCCAACCTCCCCTTCTTAAGACCCATGGCAACCATCATTAGCGATACCCTTGCTGACTATGGCACCGACAAGTGGGGTGGACGTGTCCACGACTTGCTCGGCACAAGATGCGATCCCTACGTCGACGCTCTTCTTGCCGGTAACCAAATGGACTTCCACTGCCACTCCAACCTTACACGCGCCGTCATGCCCTATGGCTTGACCGAGTTTGATGTCCACGACGTCTTGAACGTTTTCCAAGTCACTGGCTTGAACGAAAAGGAACAATACTTTATGGAGACATGCCCTTCTACCCCTGAAGACCACTTTGAGTTCTTTGCCGAAATCGACTTGTTGTGCGCTCTTTCTGCTTGCCCTGGTGGCGACTTGTCATTGTGGGGTTGGGGCGAGACCGATGAGGATAGCCAGGTTAAGTGCTGCCGTCCCTTGGGTGTCGAAGTTTACAAGCTCGTTGATGAGGACTTATTGAAGGACTGGGAACAACCAAAGGTTGCTCCTTACTACGGAAACCATGGTCTTAAGATTCCCGTTTTTGAAAAGTCTGAGAAATAAATAATCAAAAGACATTAAATTGCATTCATATTGTGTATATACATATATATATAGTTAAATATAATATTCTTATGACATAAAAGTTCATTCTTTTTCTTTTTCTTTTTTTTTTTTTTTTTTTTTTCAACAAAATGTCTTTTAACGATCTTCCCAATGAAATCATTTTGATCATTATCCGGCATATATTCAATCCTCCTTTCTTTGATTCCCGACTCAATGATGCAACCAAAAGACCCGAGTACCTCATTCCCTTTGCTTCTACCAGCAAACGATTCCGGGGCCTTTGTCTGCCCTACATTATGTCCTCCTTTGATAACTTGCATATGAAGCTTCTGGCTGACCACTTGAATGAAAATCTAATAAAATACGTCACTACATTGTATCTGAAGGAAGATAAAGAAAAGGAGGCCCATTACAAGATATACAGCGAGGGCCATCTGATTGCTACCAGCAACTCTGCCGTCTCACTGATTAACCCCCGTCTATGTCCGCGTTTAAGAGTCGTGAAGCTATGTTTGGAATCATCGCTCCAGTACTACGAGAAGACCCAGCACGCCTTGAATATACACTCTGTCAGCAATAGCGACTACAGAAAAATTGGCCTTCATCTCGGTATCGACTCTACGCTGCTAGCCTGTGTGAGCACTGACCCGAGCGAGTTGTCTCGAATAAAAAAATTGTTTCTTACAACCGAATATAACCCCACCACAAGGCGGGCCCCCGTCGTTTATGACTTGATAAACTGTTGCACCAATCTAGAAACGCTGTCAGTATACTATCTACAGGATCCTGTTGGCAAGCGACCATCTACTACTACTACTACTACTACTACTACTACTACTGCTACTACTCAGTATCGCGTGAATTTGGTTAGATTAATCAATTTGAAAAACTTCACCGTGTCTGTCAACAATGCCCCGCAGAATTCTGAGCTCCACCCCATGTTTGTACTGCCCAAGCAAATTCAGTCGATGATGCTAGGTCTCCAGTCGTCAAGACTGATAGACGTGAGCGCTATCAAAAGCTCTTTAACAACGCTTGTTTTTGATGCAAACAAAATGTACAGTGTCCTATATGACGACTACATAAACAAAGATTTCCTTGTAAACTTGGTCCAGGAAAACGCCAGCACACTCAAGAGCCTTACTCTCATAGGCAATGAGAGTCTGGAATGCACGCACGTCCTTTTTGGTCTGTTGGTTCCAGGGCTGCGTCTGGACAGCCTAACACTCTCTTTCCCGCAACTTTTTGACAGATCGTTGTTGTCTGCATTTTCATCATCTTTCCCCCTCACGACATACAAGAAATTGGTACTCATTGATTCATGTCGTGACACCCTTTATAGACAAAGGCGGTACTATTCAACGGAATTTCTCTTCCAAGCACTCAACCCTCATATTCTGCATTGTCGGCCATCGGTACTTGTTGCTTACGATTCCAGGAAACACGAGAGTATAACGAATGATGGCGGTAATAGTGTACATGTTTATGCGAACGACGGGTCGCCAATAACGTACAGAGTCACCAGAGGAACCATTATAGATTACAATCCTCAGAGCAACAACACATGCTTCTTTGAAAATGCATTTGGCAAAAAGTTGATGAATCAAGGCAGTAGTTATGAATTGATTCATGTCGACTTTACTGCGACAATGAAAAGAATTAAGTGATGGAAATTATGTATGTTAAATACTCAACCTATGATAAACTGTTTAGACAACAATTAAAAAATAAAATAAATTAAAAAAAAAAAAAAAAAAAAAAAAAAAATAAACATTTTTTCCCTCTTCCTCCTTTTTTTTTTTTTTTTTTTTTTTTTAATTATCTAAATTCTTTTTATCAACCACACAATGGCGGATCTTTCTCTACCAAAACCGCCCTTCAAATCAGTACCACTCACATGCACCGGCCATTCGCGGCCCGTCACGCACTTGTGTTTTTCGGGGCTTTTGCACAAGGACCGAAGTCCAAATGATCTGGTATGATATCCATCAATCTCACTAATTGTCGGTTTGTTTTAAACTAATAGTAATAATAATAATGTTAAAAAAAAAAAAAAAAAAAAAAAAAAAACAATAATAATAATATTTTAAGGAAAATGATTTGGTGAATCCTAGATATTTACTTATATCTGCATGTAAAGGTACGATATTGAAAGATAATAGAGATATCCCTTTTTTTTTTTTTTTCTTCCAGCTTTAACTGGCACTAACATCGTTCACTCATCCGTAGACGGAAATCCCATTCTAAGAAATGGAGTGACAGGCGACTGGATAGGAACCTATCTCGGCCACAAGGGCGCCATCTGGTGCACGCGGCTCAGCCAAGACGGGACGCTGGCGGCCTCCTCGGGCGCAGACTTTTCGGCCAACGTGTGGGACGCGCGGACGGGCCAGCTGCTGGTCTCCTTTGCGCACGGCCAGATAGTTCGCAGCTGCGACCTGAGCCCCGGCGCCAGCCTGCGCGACTACTACCACGACTACCACAACTACAACAACCATCACAAAGACGCCAAAAGTGGCCGGCCCGTCATGCTGGCCACCGGGTCGCAGGACTCTAAAGTCAAGATCTGGGACCTGACAAACAACAAAGCTGCCGTCGTCGAGTGGGCCGTCAAGTCGCCGGCCGGGTCGCCGCTGCCCATCCGCGCCGTCCTGTGGATCTCTAAAGACATCGTGGTCACGGTCACGTTCGAGGGCCTAATCACCTGGTGGAAATTGAGCATGGACGGCATAGGCGCGGAACAAAACGCTCCACAAAACGGAAGCCAGACGAATGGCGCCCCCCACGGACAAACAAACGGACAATCGAAAGGACAAGGACAAACAAATGGAACAACACACGGAGAAGAACTACCAAAACCAAAACCAGAAACAGAAACAGAAGCAACTGACGGCCACTTACTACCGGCCGGCAGGGTCGAGCTTGTTGCCGAGCTCGATCTCAAGGGCACCACGCGGCAGGTGGAGTACAGCGCGACACACAACGAGATCATAGTGGCGTGCGGCCAGACGGGGTACTTTATAAACGCGGCGGAGGCGCGCGTCGCCAAGGAGTTGCGCGTCAACTACAGGCTGGCTGCGCTCTGCGTCGACACAAACAAAAGGTGGATTGTCACGAGCTGCGTCGACGAGCTGTGGGTCCACGTCTACAGCTACGCCTCCGGCGAGCTTGTCGAAACTCTCCGCGGCCACCACGGCCCCGTCCACACGGCCGCGTTTTCCCCGGACAATGGTATTTTGGCCACTGGCAGCGAGGATGGAACCGTCCGTCTTTGGAAAATCAACTCGGGATCTTATGGTTTATGGACTTGAAGAAAAATTTTTTATTTTATTTTTTATTTTTATTATTATATAAATATTAGCCATTGACAAGTGCCTGACTGACTATCCTGATCCTATATATTATATTGAAAAAAAGAAAAAAAAAAAAAAAAATAAACAAAAAAGAAAATAAAATGTACCGGCACATATTTCAATAATATTTCAATGTTTAATCAAAAAAAGAACAAAAAAACACAAAAAACGATAAATAACGATAGAAAAAGAAAAAAAAAAAAAAGTTTATAACGCGAGTTGGTGTTTAAAATAATAATAAAAATCAAATATCCGCAGGTTTCATTATTCCAGCTTTAGCACAGGCCTTTTTCCAAGCAGCCACTTCTCTCCAAGCATGCTCCAACTCACTTCTCAGTTTATCATTAGACGCCGAATACTCCGAGATTGCTTGCTCCGAGAGCAGCTTTTCCAACGTCCACTTTTCCATATGCTCGGTCTCGGCCTCTTTGAGCTCTCGAATGTACTCGACGGCGCGTCGCAAGATCTGGCCCTTGTTCTTGTCACAGTTCGGAACTATCTCGGCCAGCTCTCTGATCCCTTCGTTAATGGTTTCTCGTCGTCTTCGCTCAACCTCCTTGTGATTGTCTCGTCTCACACGATGCCACTCTTCACTTCCAACAGTCGGTTTGTTTGTATTGAGAATCTGGGTAACCATGGTATTTCCGTGTTGTTGCTGGTGCTGATGATGTTGCTGTTGTTGTTGCTGTTGTTGCTGGTGCTGGTGTTGTTGTTGTTGTTGTTGGTGGTGTTGTTGTTGTTGCTGCTGTTGTTGCGAGAATTGAGCAGCAGCCATAGCAAGATGAGAGGCCGGTGATGTTGGTTGATGGTGGGAAGATTGCATAACATTTGTAGTAGTAGGAATGCTGTGTGTAGCCTGTATGCCATTGTGCGTGGTCGTTGTAATAGTATGAGTTTGTGGAGCAGGAGAACCAGATAACGACTGAGGCATGTTAATTGAGTGTTGAGAATGAATACCATCTGGTGTGTTATTGTTATTGTTATTACTGCTACTACTGCTATTGTTGTTGGTGTTGTTTGGTGTAACAACAGTGGTAGTACCAACAGTGCCTGTGGTAGCAGATGTATTGTTAGTACTAGTATTATTATTATCATTATTATTGGTAGTGGTAGTAGTAGTAGTTGTAGTAGCAGTAGGAGTAGGAGTAGCAGTAGCAGCAGTAGTAGTCGTAGGACTAGTAGTAGTAGCGACAGGAGCAGTAGTAACGGTGGTAGCGACTGGAGAAGTAGCAGCAGCAACAGCAGCAGCAGCGGTAGTAGCAGGAACACTATTATTGTTTGCAGCAGTAGCAGCAGTGGTGGTAGTAGGAGTGGGTGTTGCAACTGTTGTTGCCGTTACAGTAGTAGGAGCGGTACCGGTATTATTATTATTATTGTTATTATTATCATTAGTGTCAGCAGTAGTATTGTTCGAGCTTCTTAACGCAGCATTTGCAGTAGCAAGTAATGAGGGAGGAATTACAACAGTAGTGGCACCGGCGGCGGGTTGTTGGTAACTTTGAGAATCCTTGACAGTTGCTTGAGAATTATCATTTGTACTGTTTTCAAGAGAAATGTCAACTTTACCATCTTGGGCAGACTTGTCTTTGGCGGATTGTGAACTATTTTGGTTCTCAGAACTATCTGCGGCGGATTGTGAATCAGAAGGTTTTACAGCAGAAGCAGTTGAGGCGGTAGGATCCGAAGAAGAAGAAGTAGTAGTAGTAGTAGTAGAAGGAGAAGACGGAGAAGCTGATGTGCCCTCAAATGTTTGTTTCAACGCATTATTTTTACGTTCTTCTTGGTCAGCTTTTTCTTGTCTTTCCCGCTGCTCCTGTCGTTGTTGTTCTTGGATAATTTCATTGTCAATCAACTCGTTAACTGTTTCGTCTGAGTGTATTTTAATTTTCGATTCCTCGACTTCGGTGCTATCATCGTGAAAGTTTTTTGCTCTTTTAGCGGGAGGCTCAGAGTCCAAGTGTTTAGAAGTATAAAAAGTAGACATTTTTTTTTAAAAAAAAAGATCTTTAAAAAAAAAATAACAGAAATATTAAACGACGGTTAGTTATTGTGATTAATCTTTATTGAAAGCAATCAAAAGTCTATTAAAGCACAAACGAACGCGTTCAACCAAGAACACTGTCATGTGATGATAAGATAATGAGTTGAAAAAAAAAAAACGCGTGTGAAATAAGAATTTTTTTTATAACAAGACATATTGAAATAAAAATCTTCATATATATACAATTAAATGAAAAAGATATAAAAGAAAGAATTGAAGAATGTTCATATATATATGAGAATAAAATTACAAGATACAAAACTCATGAAGGTTGAAATATATTATATATATATTTATACATTTAAGAAACATACCTTTTTTTTGAAGTAAATTTGAACAATTGAAATGTCAATTTTTTTTTTTTTTTTTTCAATCCCCCAAAAAAAAAAAAAAAAAAAAGAAAAATAAAACTTGACTATAGAAATATTTGTATATATATATATATATATATTTATATATATATATCAATATCTAAACGCGTTTGGGTATTTATTAATTTTTTTTTTTAGTTGAAAATAATTTGCAAGAATTTTGACGATGTTGTTGAAGTCAGGTGGTTTGGAAATCAGGTGAAAGAAAGGGAATTTTTGGAGTTAAAAAAAAAAAAAAAAAAAATGAGGGAGAGGAGGAGTTTTATTTTATTTTTTTTTTTTTTTAAAAAAACTGGTGGAAGGCAGTGGAAAAGTCAGATGTTTTGTTGCAACTTTATTAATAAAACAAATTAAAGTGTATTATTGGCCAGTCACATGGTTTACTTTTTGTAATTTCTTATTTGTCAGCAAAAAAAAAAATAAAAGAAATGGCGCAAGGTCATGTGGCAGTTCCAATTTTTGTTGTAATATATATATATATATATATATATATATATATATATATATATATATATGTATATATAAATTAGCAACTATAACCAAATAAAAAAATAATAATAATACTTACCGTTTGAATCTTCGTCATCGGTGGCCAAATAGTCACTGTCATCTTCATCTTCATCAGCTATTCCCAACAACTTTTCGTCATCCGAATCAAACAAACTAAAGCATTCAACATGTTAAAAATAAATGAATACATATATTTATTATTATGAAATAAAAAAAAGAAAAAGAAAAAAAAAAAAAGAATAAGAATAATAATAATAATACATATGTAGTCATAAAAAGACGTAATATACCATACAAACCGACACGAGTTAACAATATATATCTTGTATATATATATATATATAAGACAAACTTACATGAGACCAATTAACCCCTCGCCAGAAGCTTGTGGAGCTGAAGGTACACTTGCAGTTGCCGGAAGGGGATATCGATAGTATATATCGTAAACATAATCTTCAGCCTCAGCGTCAGGCCTATCCACAACAGAAATGGCATTATTTTTATTTTTGTCAATCGCGTCATTATTATTATTATTATTATTATTATAGTTATTCTTATTATTGGTATTTTCATGGCTTGTAGCATCATGGTGTCCATCAATGCCTGCATTACTCATGGGTGTGTTTTTGGTTTGGGTATTATTGTTGTTATTGTTAATTTTCTCATTGTTTTCTTCATCGTGGTGTTGCATTACACGACGCATATAAACACTGGGCAAATGATGCTGATGATGTTGTTGTTCAGCTTGACCGGACTGAGCGTCTTGTTTTGCGCCCGACTCATTGTGGTCCAGATAGAAATCCAGCATGGACGAGATTTGTGGGGGGAGCATTTCCGTGTCATTTGCGCCTTGCAACGTCCTTGGCTGTTGTTGTAGCGGCGACGCAAAGGGTTTAGCCAGTCTAAAGACCGCGCGATGATGGTTACTATTGTTACTGGTATTATCTTTATTATTATTTTCATTGTGATTGTCGGCATGCTCAAGAACTATGTCGCGCGCAATTGGCGTCATACCGTGCTGGCCACCATCACCACCGTGTGTTGCGCCGGGGGTATTCATATTGCCCAGTGACTTTTGGATTTCCTCGTCCGTCAAGGCGTCGGGCCGGTCCACGGTTCGCGACAGTTTGTACACGACATTGTCGACGCGAAGCTTTTTGCGGGATGAAAGTGAACTTCGATTGTCGTCGAAATCTATGGAATATTATTTCGATTAGAAAAGTTTTTTTTTTTATTTTTTTTTTTTTTATTTTTTTTTTTTAATTTTTCTTAAATATATTAGATATTTATACATACATAACGCAGTGACAGGATCGTCTGTTCGTTTCCGTTTAACTCGAAGTGCTGTAGCGATCATGATAGTAGATAAATAAATAGTTAAATATATTAAAAAAAAAAAAGAAAAGGAAAGAAGGAACAAAAAAAAAAAAAAAAAAAAAAAAAAACACCCGATTAAATAATTAACACCCCGGTTAATATATATATATATATATATATATTTTCTTTTTAAATCTCGTGTTCGGGACAGAACCCTAGCCCTGTGTTCCAGAACCCCACGTCTTCGGCGGACCCTAACCCAGACAACATGCGTGCGTGGAACCTTTTGGACTAACTGTCTGCCACGTGACGCATGCCAGAATATACGCACGGCCAACTGACAGTTGGGCTTTAGGTTGAAAAAAAAAAAAAAATACTCCACAAAAAAAAAATAAACTGTCAACGTCCACGTTATATAGTAATTGAGATATATGTCCGGTACAGTTTGCCAGATCATCAATAAAGTAAACTGTCAACGGTTCTTAACGACAACCACCTCCTTTTTACTTTCACCTCCTCCCCCTCCCTCCCCTTCCTTCATTCCTTTTCTTTGGTTTGAGATTGGTTATATATATTAGAAGATTTTTAGACATATATATATATATATATATATATATATATTCATTTATTTTTTATAGATTTTTTGCACACCTATAGGGGTTTTCTTATATATAATGCTACTCTCACTGCTGGCATCATTCTTTCTACTGGCTACGTGCTCACTTGCCCAGCAATACGGACTCTCCAATGCAGCAGACAATTTCCATCGCCTGGAATCGTATCCCCACGCCCTCAAAAAGCCCTTTCTAGACAAGTACCTTTCCTCGCGCTTCTACAACTATGGCGGCGACACCCTGATCAAGTCCGACTCCTTCATCCGGCTGACGGGCGACCGGCCCGGCGAGGCCGGCTGGCTCTTCTCCAAGCTGCCCGCCATGCCCGAGTCCTTCCAGGTGGAGCTCGACTTTAAGATCCACGGCAAGGGCACGACGCTCTACGGCGACGGCATGGCCATGTGGATCGTCAACAACAAGGGCGAGCTGGGCCCCGTGTTTGGGGCCAAGGACAAGTTCCAGGGCCTGGGCATCTTCTTCGACACGTACAAAAACAACCGCCCCAACAAGGCCTTCCCCTACGTCATGGCCATGATGGGCGACGGCAAGACCGAGTACGACCGTGCCAACGACGGCGCCGCCAACGAGCTGGCCGGCTGCTCCGCCCGCGGCCTCCACAACCCCAAGGACATTTCCCACGCCCGCCTCACCTACGTCAAGGACAAGTTCCTCGCCCTCGACCTCGACTACAAAACCCCGGACAATGCCCCCCGCCAGTGGACCAACTGCTTTGTGCTGGGGCCTGACCAGGCTACTCTCCCCTCCACAGGCCTCTTCCTTGGCTTCAGCGCCCGCACCGGCCAGCTCTCCGAAAACCATGACATTCACCGTGTCCAGGTTTTTTCCCTGCGTAACCCTCCCTCCACCTACGACCAACTTAGAGATTACGACAATGGTCTTTTAGACTCTTCCAGTAACAGTAATACCAAATATTCTTCTTCTTCTTCTTCTTCTTCTTCTTCTTCTTCTTCAAAGAAATCTTCTTGGTGGTCTTTCTTTGCTAAAATCCTGGGCATTCTTCTTCTTATAGGCGTTCTTATCATTGCCTATGGAATCTATCTCACAAAGGTCAAGGATAAACGCCAACAAGCTAACAGAGATGCTTACTATATGTCTTATTAGGTAGATTATGTTAATGATGAAATATATATATTTTTATTTGTTTTAGTTTATAAAAAAAAAAAAAAAAAATTAATGTAGATATATATCTCAATGAGACTTTGCTAAAGGAACAGCTCCCGGGTTGTACTTGATATTCCAGGCATAATAATAGACCAACACGCCGAGCGGCTGGCCCAGGAAAAATGCAAGCCAAAACACCATGTTGCCAATGGTGGAGGCGGGCCCGCGCATGCGCTCGAGCGGGCCCGTCACCAGGATCAAGGGCACCTGCAGCATCATGGACACAAAGGCAAAGCCCAGCACGTTGTGGGTGGGGATGCCGACCATGACCTCATGCAGCACGGCCGACACAAAAAACACGGCAAAGCTGGACTGGAACGGCGACCACCCGCGCTTGAGCATGGGGATGTACAGGTGGCGCCGGAAGTAGTTCGACACCGGCCGGTTCCACAGCTTCCAGTACGTCCCCAAGCTGCTGCTGTTCCACCAGTCCTGGTAAAAGTCCCGGTCGGCAAACCGCGTCAGCTCCGCAAGCAGGTTCAAAAACGACTGGAACAGCGCAAAAAACCCCAGCAGCCAGATCATGATCGACACCGTCGCAAGCTTCATCAGCCGCTCCCCCATCAGCACCACGCTGAACCGCTCCGCTGACATCTGCTTCAGCGTGTTCTCCAAGATCGGCACCGCGTACTGCCGCGCCATGAACCACATCAGCACCGCGCACATCGCCAGCTCCGCAACCTGCCGCACCACAAACCGCCAGCGTATCCGCGGCGTCCGCGGGTACACCGGCTGGTACACCAGCGTCGGCGCCCACCAGAAATACACCAGGTCGGCTATCGTCAGGTTCTGCGGGTACGGCTTGCTCCTGTAGAGCTCCGGAACCGTGATGACGGGCGGCGGCGGCAGCGGCGGCGGCGCTGTGCTGCTGCTGCTGCCACCGCTGCTGCTGCTGCCACCGCTGCTGCTGCTGCCACCGCTACTACCGTTGTCTCTTTTGCCCTTGGCCCGGCCCGCGGGCACCTTGATTTCCTGCGACTGCTGCAAAATGCTGGCGTCCCGCAGGTCCCGGTTCGTCAGCGCGTACGAGGCCACCTTCAGGCACAGAACCAGCGCATGGATCTGGCAAATGGTTCCAACCACCGGGTGCCAGATATGAAAGTACACGGTGTAGGACGTGATGATCAAACAGAGACACGAGTTGATGGCATGCAAAGCAGCAAACAGGGTCCACAGATGCTTAAGTTTGGGCTGCAGTGTCAGGTTTTTGGAAATGGTCACGGGAATAGTATCGTCTTCACTTTTCAAAGTCTTTTGGGAGGGCGTGGTTGTTCTAGAGTTGGTATTTTCCCCTGGTAATCTTTGCTCTAAATGCTTTTGGGGGGGATCCTTGGGTATTGACTCGTCGTTGGGGGAAACGGATAATGCACACGATGCCGCGAAGCGCTCCACCAGCAGCGAGATGAACAAATGACACGGAATGGATGCCGTCAACAGAATGGCCAGCTTGATGTCATGGTCCGGAATCCCAGACAGATGCTCGAACGACGCAAGAAGCCCGTACTTGAGATAGTTTTCCACCAGCAGCCGGATATTGCCCACCACCATGACTATGGTGGCCAGGTTGCGGAACCCGTCGAACCGCGTGCGCGTGCGCGTCGAGTCCTTGTCTGCCTTGTTGTTGTTGTTGTTGTTGTTGTTGTTGTTGCTTGTGTCGTCGTTGTCATAGATGCTGAGGCCTAACGAGTAAACGTTTTCTCGGGAAAATATGGAATCATGGGCATCCACATGGATAGGTCTATAGTGGGGCAATTGGATTTCGTCACGCTTGAGATTGTTATTATTATTATTATTATTATTATTATTATTATTATTATCATTATCATTATCTTCGCTGTCACTGTCAGTTGTGCTGGTACCCTTGGTCTTTGTGGTACTATTACTTTCGGCATTTTGGGGCGTCAGCGACTCGTCGGGTCTCTTACTTATTGTTGACTCCTTATCGGTAGTTTTTGCTCCGCTGCTTGTTCCGGCGGCGGCGGCGGCGGCGGCGGCGGCGGCACCCAGGCCAGACTCTTTGTACCCGGGCGGCTTGCGCATGGAGATTCGGCGTCTGGTCAAAATTATGGGCGAGGAGACTGTGTCGAGGTAGGGAGACGGGGGGTTTGGCGTCCCCGGTGAATCTGTATATGTCGCCATTGGGCCCAGAGAGAGAGAGAGAGAGATGTTCTTGAAAGAAAAAAGAAATGGAATGATGTTTGACAAAAAAAAAAAAAAAAAAAAAAAAGAGGAAAAGAAAACAT
>JAKTYK010000032.1:0-20352 GCA_030578655.1 Magnusiomyces starmeri
TTTTTTTTTTTTTTTTTTTTTTTTTTTTTTTTTTATAAAAAAAAAAAAAAAAAAAAAAAAAAAATATTCCGTTTTTTGTTGTTTCTTACTTTCGTCTTCCGTTCTGTAGTTTGTTACGGGCTCTATTTATTCATTGCCATTGTATATATATTATTATTGTTACTATTATATTTCTTTTCGTTGGGTATAAAATGAGCTCAAGATCATGGGACTATATAGCTAAAATAGGTAAGCCATATTATTATACTATATATATACTATTATATCTACATCCATATAATACTAACTATTCTTTGCTATATATACTTATTAATCTAATTAAGTTATGATTGGAGATTCGTATGTTTGTTTGTTTTGTTTTTTTTTTTTTTTTTTGTGTCTCAATTCCTAACTCTTTCTTGTGTACAATAGTGCTTGTGGGAAATCCTCTCTGACCATTCGATTAACAGACGACCGGTTTTCGCAGGTTCATGATGTCACCATAGCAGCAGAAATAGGAAGTAAGATTGTGCCGGTGGGCCAGAATGGAGAGCATATGAAGCTGCAGATTTGGGATACCGCTGGTCAGGAGCACTTCAGAGCAGTTACCAGGTCGTATTTCCGTAATGCGGCAGGCTGTCTGTTAGTTTATGATGTCACCCGAAGATCAACTTTTTTACATGCTAAAGAATGGCTGGACGACATCCGGAATCAGGCTGAAGAAGATATTGTCATCTGCCTTGTTGGAAATAAAACAGATTTGGTAGATGAAAATGATGATGATGATGATGATGATAATGACGAACTCTCGCTAAATAACAAAAACAATAACAATAACAATAATAATAGTAATAGTAATAGTAATTCAACAAATACCAATTTAAATAATGATATCAGCCGGACAAGTAATTCACAAAGCTTATCACAACAACAAAATCGACAGAAATGCAAGCGACAAGTTTCATACGAAGAAGCACAGAAATGGGCTCGAGAAAATAACATCTTCACATTTGTGGAAACAAGTGCTAAAGACGGAAGTAACGTTTTGGAGGCTTATATGCGAGTATCAAACGAAATATATAGAAAAATAGTTGCTGGTCAATATGATCTAAATGATAGATCCCATGGAGTTAAAGCCGCTGGAAGTAAACGTGGTAATGGTGGTTCCATGGTTAAACTTTCTATAGATGCCGCCAATGGAAGTACGAGTAAAAACAAAAACGATAACGAGGCAAAGAGTTCGTGTTGTTAGAATTGATTATATTATATATAAATCAATATAATAATATTAATATCAATAGTATACATTATCTATGTTTTAGCTTTTATCAATTTTGGCCTGGTTGAACTCATCAACCAATTGCTTTACCTCAGACTTTTTGTTGACCTCGTCCTCATAATTAGGACGAGGGATTTCAAAGACATGGGAGGTGGGTGCATAGGTGATACCCCCCAGTCGGGCAATGGGCCGAAGTTTAGACAAGTCTAGAGCTGAATGTTCCTCATTAATGATATCTTCACGAGCATGGATGTGAACACCTTCCAAAATAAACAACTCGCCAGAAGTGTTGCCTGATCTCTTGGATGTAAACTCAATAACTTGGTTAACTATAACCTCAATAGAAAAGGGGCTCTCGGCCACATGCGGTGCCTTAACTTTAACAGACTTGGCCTGGGTGAGACCCGAGAGTGCCCATTCAGAGACATCTCTTGGTGCATTTGTGCAGGTAAAATTGGCAGCTCTAATTGGCAATATGTTAGTATACATATATATATTATCAATAATATATCTTAGTAACAAACTCACTCTATAAATGCGTCTGAAATGATATTGACCGTAGCTTCCTTAGAATATTTCAAATTTCGCGCTGTATCCTTTTCAACACCAGTGCCCTTAGAAATACCAACAACCATCATAATAGGATCACTGTTGACTACGTTGAAGTAAGAAAAGGGAGAAATGTTGTGAACTCCTTCTTCAGAGACTGTAGCGATAAAACCAATCTGTATATAATGTTAGTGAGATAACAATATGTATATTATTATTATCAATAATAATAATAAAACAACTAACCGGACGAGGAACAATTGCAGATGTCATTAGCTTGTAATTGTCAACAGAAGACCGGTCAGGAGCATATGGATCAAAATCAATTTTCTTGTGCTTTTTCCATTCGTCGCTGTTGGCGCCTTGGCCAGGCTTCCAGTTGTCTGCATTGGGTGACTTTGTAAATGGAATTGTATCATCCTCCATGTATTGAGGACGAGCAGCCTGAACTTCTAAAAAGTTTCCCTGTTTATGATAATATATATATAATTAGTTAGTTTGACATTACTTGAAAACCAAGTTGTTTTAATAATCTATATGATAATAACTCACATGCGTGTGTCTTTTAACAGGATCAGGAGGAGGAACGTTAGTGGATGACATTTTGATGTTTTACAAGTAGTGATTAAAAAAATAAATAAATAAAAGAAAGAAGGAAATGGAGATGGAAGATATCTTTTATATATAAAATATTTGTAACGATGACGATGTTACGGATATGTGGTATATTTATATGTCTGTGGGGGAGGGTTTTTTTTTTTTTTTTTTTTTTTATTTTACAGTACAAACCCTATGTTGGTTTTTTTTTTTTTATCGGATAACTGGCAATGATGCTGTTCGGTGCTTCTCATGTTCAAGGTCAACGGGAACAATAGCGGAATCTCCGATAGGGTACAATATGTTGATATATATATATATATATATATATATATATATATATATGTTTTGAGAAATCATTTGGGGGTCCCGGTTTTAAACGTTTTTTTTTTTTTTGACATACCCGACGGGTGCAATGTCGCACATCTAACATGCAACAAACCGGCGTGTCTCTTACGCGTTCTTTGTATCATTTCTCATTGGCTCAAATCACGTTCATCTTATGTAAGACACCAACCGCGACATCGGCGCCACTTTTTTTTTTTTTTATTATTATTATGTTACTCTCCTTGTGAATTTTTTTTTTTTTTTCTTCTTCTTCTTCAATATCCAATTCTACTGAAATTATATCCTCTTATGACTTGTATATAAGCAAAAATCAAAATATCTTCATTTCTTATTTCAAATATACCCGTTCTTCTTTTTTTTTTTTTTTTTTTTTTTTCCACCTCCCCCCTTCAAATGTATCGAAGACGAGCCCCTGACTCGGCCACTGGAAAACTAAATGCCCCCTTCAAGCCAGTTATAGTCCGTCCTTCAAGTTCTAGCTCAACTTCAACCTCAACCTCATCTCCAAGTAATGATCTCGAGCCTGCTGCTGCATCTGCTACTACCTTGCTGGGGACCAACAGGCGCTCCTTGTTGAGCTTCAGATCTGCCGTAAAACGCACTTTTTCATCTCTCGAAAACGAAGCTGCTGCTGCTGCTGCTGCAGAAGCTACTGACGAACATGAACACCGCGAATGCAAAGATTCATTGGATACATGTAAAAATACTAATCAGTCTAATCCAAAAAACAAACTGAGGAGCCCCATTAACCCTCCCTTAATCCCAGTAAAACACTTGAAATCAAATACTTACAGTAACAGCAGACCTACAACTCCACCATTACATACGGCGCCCAAGTTGGATGATGATCCGCCGGCAGCGGCAGCAGCAGCTACCCAGTACTTTGAGGTTGTTTGGCGCAAGGTCACGGCCAAAAAGAACAAAACTTGGGATGGCGACGGGTTGCTGTCCTTAACTCCTGACGGCACTGCAGTCCTCGAAGATAGTAACCGGAAACAACTAGCCAAAACAAAAGTCAAAGGCGGGCTTCAAGTGGATCATTTTCTTAAAATGGGCCACGTGGAAATCGAAGTGACAGCCGTTGTTAGTGAAAGTGACAAGGATACACTATTCATCTCCAAAAACATGCTCCCTCTCGTCAAAACAAAGCCTGTTTCCACCGTGTTCACATCCCCCTTTGCCGATTCTAATGACCCCTATGCTCATCTCAAATCGGGTGTCATCCCGAGATCAAGAAAGGGCGTGGTTTCGGGCCCACTCCACGACCCCAATGGCCCAAACACCTTTGTTCTTCCTCGGCCAGTCAACTGGCCCCACGGGAAATCCATTATAGATGTTGTTATAGACCCCGTTCTGGGCCAATTCTTGCGCCCGCATCAAGTATCCGGAGTTAAGTTCTTGTACGAGTGTGTCATGGGTTATCGTAACTACCAAGGCAGAGGCGCGTTGCTGGCTGATGAGATGGGGCTGGGCAAGACTCTAATGACGATAACTTTGATCTGGACCTTGTTGAAACAAACCCCTATTCAAGGTAATTTGCCCATCATCCAGCGGGCCTTGATCGTCTGTCCGGTTACTCTTATCAACAACTGGAAAAGAGAATTCCGCAAGTGGTTGGGCCCTATGCGGATCGGTGTGTTTGTTGTTGATGGTAAAGCCGATCTGAGGAATTTTGTCGGAAGTAGGGTTTATCAAGTGATCATTGTTGGCTACGAACGTCTCAGAAGCATTTCCCCCTATCTCAAAAAGGCCTCAATCGATCTTATTGTTTGCGATGAGGGGCACCGTTTGAAATCCGCCAACAACAAATCCGCACAAGCGATTCTTAGTCTGCCTACCCAGCGTCGCATCATTTTATCCGGGACCCCTATTCAAAATGACTTGGGGGAATTTTTCACCATGGTTGATTTCTTGAATCCAGGCATTTTGGGGACATACTCGACGTTTAAAAAGGAGTTTGAGATCCCCATTCTCAAGTCAAGGCAGCCAGAAGCCCTCACTAGAGATATTGAAAAGGGCAGGATCAGGTCTGAAGAATTGTCAAAGCTCACAGGGCTGTTTACACTTCGAAGAACGGCAGACACTTTGGACAAATACTTACCGCCCAAAACAGATACCGTTATCTTCTGTCCTCCGACTCCAAAGCAGGCCGAGCTGTACAAAACCCTCATTGAGTCAAGCTCCATCAAAAAGGTCATGGGTTCCAATATACCGTCAGACCACCTGAGAGCCATCACTATGCTGAAAAAAGTCTGCAATTCCCCCGCTCTTTTAAAAGACTCTGATTTCGACGTCAACAACCTTCGGCTGCCTGCAACGTTGCCCTTTTCCGGGGGGAAGCTACAGTTTCTGATTCATTTTCTTCGGAAACTGTACGAAACTACGTCCGAAAAGGTGGTTGTGGTTTCTGGCTACACACAGACGTTGGACATAATCGAGGACCAGCTAGCGGAGCAGCGATTCACGAGTCTTCGGTTGGATGGCACCACGGCCACCAACAAGCGGCAGGCGCTGGTCGACCGGTTCAACAACACCAGCAACAAAGAGTCCTTTGTGTTTTTGTTGTCGTCAAAGTCTGGCGGAACGGGGCTCAATCTGATTGGCGCGTCCCGGCTTTTCCTCTACGACACGGATTGGAATCCGTCCGTCGATCTCCAGGCAATGGCCCGCGTGCATCGGGATGGGCAGAAGCGGCCCGTGTTTATCTACCGGCTTTTGATAACGGGGGCCATGGACGAAAAAATATACCAGCGCCAAATCACAAAACAAGGTCTGGCCGAGAGCTTTATGAACGGAACCAGTGAGGAGGATCCCGGAAAGCGGCGGTTGACTTCTGGTCGACTGAAAAAGTCACACAAGCCTGCGTCTGGTGCTGGTGCTGGGAATGGTAATGGAAATGGAACTGGGAGTGGGAGTGGGCCCGGGGGAACAAACTCCTTTTCGCTGGCCGAGCTGCAGGACCTGTTTAGCTTCCATGAAAATACGGCCTGTCACACGCACGATTTGCTCGGTTGTATGTGCCATTTGAAACCTGCCGAGAGCGTCAAAAGTGAAATTCCGGCCACAGCAGCCTCACACAAACACTCCAGTATTGCGGCGGCGGCGGCAGCGGCAGCGGCTGGCGATTTGACATACGATGAGCTCATTCGTAGTAGTTCGGAGTCTTTGGAGATTACGGCGAGTCAAAAAAGAAGGTTTCAAAACAAGAAGGAAAAATGTATTGAAATTTTAGATGACGACGACGACAACGACGACGACAAAAGTGTTGATGATAATGAAAATAGAAACGAAAATAACGACAACAACGACAATAATGATAATGATAACGATACCCATAACGCCATTGATGGCAATACTCATGATTTTAACGACCACGATCTTAATAACAGCTACAGCCGCAAAAGCAATAATGAAAACGACGACACCGATGATGAGTCGCAAAGTGTTGATGGTTCCGAGCTATCAAAGGTCAGTAAACGATTCGGCGGCTGGACGACTGCTCGCGACGTTGCTCAGGGCACTGCGCCTGTTCCGACACACATAAAGGAGAAGCTCAAGGGGAACATGAAGGGACTCTATGAGTACAAGCATATTGACGTCAGGAGATTTCTTGAGCAGAGCGACGAGTCGCATCGCAAAAAGCAGGCGAGCAAGTCTGTCGAGATTGAGAATGATAAAGAGACTACTGATTATGTAGTTATTAATGACGACGACGATCAAGAGGGAAGAGACGCATCATTAGATGAGAGCCATAGTGTCATAGAGGATGATAGCAGTCTTGACGACGAGATATTCATAGGCGACGACGTTCTGACACAGGTGATCAGATCCAAGCGGTCGTTGGTGAGCTTCATATTCACCAAATGTTCAGTCGACTCCAAGAAAAGTTAATGTTATTTATTTATTTATTTATTGATATATATTGTGTACATACCATATAGTAAAATAGAGCTTGCATATTGATTCTAAGCACGGCTAAACAAAATATTGATCTTTCTTTTTTTTTTTTTTTTTTTTTTTTTTGTTCTTTCATTTTTCAAACCACCATCAAAAAACATACAAATAGAAAAAAAAAGGAACCATGGCGAAACGGAAAAGTTCCGGCAGTTCGGAGTATGGCCGCGGGGCCCGGGTGAAGCGCCACGGCATGCCCGAGACCATGCCCCCGGAGCTGGCGCACTATTGGACCTCGCGGTACCGGTTATTTTCAAAGTTCGATGAGGGCATACGGCTCAACAATGAGATGTGGTACAGTGTGACGCCCGAAAACATAGCCCGGTAAGATTGACTATTTGAGTATATATATATATATATATATATATATATATATATATATATGCATATAATGAAATACTAATGGATGTGAATTAAAATAGAGTTATATCAGACCAAATAGCGCGCCGCTATCCTCAAGCAAAAGCCGTGTTTGACTGCTTTGGGGGCGCCGGAGGCAACACGATCCAGTTTGCCGGCGATTTCGAAAAGGTTTTGTATCTGGACATAAGCGCGGAAAACTTGCGGATTGCGCAAAACAACTGCGCCGTGTATGGGGTATGCGAACTTGAGAAGGGGGCCAGCCGGGGCAGCTCGGAGGGCGTGTCGGGAAGCTGTGAAGATGAGAGCCGTGAGGAGGATGATGAGGGAGACGATGAGGCGTGGCGGGAGGAAAACGCGCGCCAGTATCTTTTGGACGGCAGGGTCGAGTTCTACAAAGACGATTTCTTCAAGTTCAAGTACCCACCTCTGCCTGCCGCCGCTTTGGCCGCCGATGACAACAATAACGGGTCCAAACGATTCACCAGAGAAGACGTTGTTTTTCTGAGCCCGCCCTGGGGCGGGCCCTCCTACAATGGCGAGTCCGTTTGGGAGTTGAAGAACTGTAAGCCTTACTCGATCCAGCAGGTCATTAAACGGGCTAGAGAAGAGTTTTCTGATAATATTGTTGTGTATTTACCACGAAATTCTAATTTGGATGAAATAATTAATGATAAAGATATTTTCCCCGATTTAGAAGATACCAAGGGGGGAAAAGAACACAGTGACAGTAGTGACAGTAGTGACAGTAGTGACAGTGGTGACAGTAGTGATAGCAGCGACAATAGTGACGATAGTGATGATAGTGACGATAGTGATGATAGTAATGATAGCAAAGATAGTGACGATAATGACGATAGTGTCTCTGATACAGATTATCGTAGTAACAATCAAAGCAAAGAGACAAAAAGACAAACTTCCCACAAAGCCCCTCTTGTTCCAGCATTTTATTTGACGGAGGAAGGCAGATGTAGAGCACTACTGTTGTTTTTAGGACATGGACTTAAACCTCTCAAGCATGACATTTATGAGTAATCAGTAAAATCAAATTACTTGTTTATCTGATAATTTCCTTTTGTTAAAAAATATACTTTTCAAAATAATACAACTATAATACACTGTATACAAAAAGATCTTTATTTTAATATCTAATATTCAAAAATAATAATAATAATCACCTAATTTAAATAGAGAGTTTCTCTTTCAGCAAAGTGGTAATCTCGGAAACAGCATCAGGAATCTTCTCAGCTTCGGTACCAGAGCCTTGAACAGTTGGACCCTTACCACCACTTCTTCCACCGACAAACTTGGTAGCAACAGAGCCCAGATCTTGAGCAGAAATACCCTTCTCAAGGGCAGGCTTGCCAATGTAGCATCCATGGGCAACCTTACCATCCTCGCCAGCAAAGAGGTAAACTGACTTTTCAGGTTCCTTGGTTTTGACGTAGTTGATGGCTTCGGTAAGAGCCTTGGAATTGGCAGAGATACCCTCAACGCTGGCAACAAGGAAAGTGGCATCCTTGTTGTTTTCAAAGAAATCAGTGACAGTTGAAAGAGCCTTTTTGCCCTCAGCCTTCTGTCTAGCTTTGATTTCATCAGAAATCTTCTTTTGAATCTTAGCAAATCTGTCGTTAAGCTTGGCCTTAGAGAGAACAGAAACAGAAAGCTTCTTGAGTTCAACACCGATGATCTTAGAACGGGCCTCCTTTTCTGAAATGTCAGTAAGAGATTCTAAAGCATCAAGTTTCTCATCAAAAGATTTGGCAAGCTTTTGAACGTCGTAGGCAGTGGTACCTGTAACAGCAACAATACGTCTGATACCTTTAGCAATTCCGCTTTCTTCAATAATGACAAGCTCCTTGATATCACCAGTCTTGGCAACGTGTGTACCACCACAAAACTCAACGGAAATTTCATTCCATTTGGTATTGCTAGGATCAGCAAGAAGGTCTTCGACTGGAACACCAACACTAACTACACGGACAGGATCGGGGTAAGTCTCACCGAAAACAGCACGAACACCAGCAATCTCACGGGCCTTGTCAAGTGAAACATCCTTAGCATAAACAGGGACATTTTTGGTAATATACTTGTTGGAAATATCTTCAACCTGCTCAACCTCCTTCAAAGACAAAGCAGCCTTATGAGAAAAGTCAAAACGAAGCTTTTCAGGTGCAACAAGGGAGCCCTTTTGATCAACACCATCGCCAAGAGTTTCTCTGAGTGCAAAGTTCAAAATGTGGGTACCAGTGTGGTTATTTCTAATGGGCCATCTTCTAAGTTCATCAAAGCCAGCAACAGTTTGATCGCCAACCTTGAAAGAACCATACTTAATGTAGCCAGTGTGTAAAACATAACCACCATAGGCCTGGACGTTTTCAACGTCAAACTCACTTTCACCGTCAATAACAATTTTGCCAGTGTCATATTCTTGACCACCTTGTTCAGCATAGAAGTTGGTCTTGTCAAGCAAAATACCAATCTGGGTATCTTCAGGAAGTCCTTCGGTAGAGTCAACAAATTTGTTGTCAGCATAGATGGCAACAATTTTGGCATCGACATCACCGGGTAAGTATTTAAAGTGGTCATCTGTTCTAGGAACCTTGTCGTTTTCTTCGAGTGAGGCAAGACTGTGAACGTCAAGCTTAAGAAGATCCTTTCCAGCAGACCGCTTTCCGCCCTTTGAAGCCTCCTTAGATTCAAGACGAGCCTTTTCAAACTCCTCTTCGTCAATTTCCAAACCGGCCTCTTCAGCCATCAATCTTGTAAGATCGACAGGGAAACCATAAGTATCATAAAGTCTCCAAACATCTTTACCGTTGAGTTTCTTTTCACCATTCTTCTTGGCAGTTTCGGCGTACTGTTCAAAGAGCTTCTCACCACGATCAAGAGTACGAGAGAAAGATTGCTCTTCTTCGTTCAAGATTTCGAAAATGGTTTCAGGGTCCTTTGTGAGCTCAGGGAAAATATCAGAAACTTGCTCAATTAAAGTAGGGGCAAGGCGGGAAAAGAAGTCACCAATGGGCACATTAAATTTCTTTCTAACATATCGAGCACCTCTTCTAAGGATTCTTCGAAGGACATAGCCTCTACCTTCATTGTTAGGGTATCCACCATCAGCAATGGCAAAAGTAAGGGTTCTAACGTGATCTGCAACAACTCTATAAGCAGTGTCAATGCCATCAGCGTCTTCACTGCCAAAAGCACCGGCATAAGGTCTAGCGTTGGTAAGCTCTTGAATCTTTTTGAAGAGGGGAGTGAAAACGTCAGTGTCGTAGTTGGATGACTTATTTTGAAGAACAGAAACAAGACGCTCAAAACCCATACCGGTGTCGATGTGTTTAGAAGGAAGAACACGGAGTTCACCATTAGCTTCACGATTGTATTGGATGAAGACGATGTTCCAGATTTCCAAAACATTAGGATCGTCCATGTTTACAAGATGAGCGGCATTTCTGCCACCTATTCTATCGTAGTGAATTTCACTACAGGGGCCACAAGGGCCTTGATCACCCATTTCCCAAAAGTTATCCTTTGCAGAGCCAGGGAGAATGTGGTCTTCGGGGACACCGATAGAAAGCCAAATGTCTTTAGCTTCAAGATCGGGCTCTAAACCTTGCTTTTCATCACCGCCAAAGTAAGTAACGTATAAGCGATTAGGATCAAGGCCATAGACCTTAGTAAGCAACTCCCATCCCCAAGAAATGGCTTCCTTTTTGAAGTAATCACCAAAGGACCAGTTGCCCAACATTTCAAAAAATGTGTGGTGATAACTATCTCTTCCAACATCTTCCAAATCTGATGATAAAGATAATATATATATGTTAGAATAAAAATTTTATGTATGTATATAATATATGGCTTAACTTACCGTTGTGTTTGCCACCAGCACGAATACATTTTTGAGAGTTGGCAGCTCTTTTGAGTTTTGTCAGGAAAGAAGATGGATCGGCAGTTCCCAAGAAAATTGGCTTATACTGGTTCATACCAGCATTTGCAAAAAGAAGGGTAGGATCATCGTAAGGAATCACAGAAGAAGAAGGAACAAAGGGATGTTCGTGGTCCTTGAAGAACTGAAGAAATGTGTTTCTGACCTTAGTAGCAGGCCAGTTTTCGGGTGTAAGAGCAGAAGTGTCACTGGACATTGTTGATGGTCGTGATTGTGGTTGTTCTACTGCTGCTGCTGATGCTGCAGTTGATAGTGGCGATAATCTATAAGCACAATTGGATTCACGAAGAACAGAGGTGATTGTAGAGAAATAAGTAGTATGCCTTGTAATTTTCGACAAAAAAAAAGGCATGTACAGATTTATATATATATATATATATATAAATAAAAATATAATAAAAATTAAGAAATAAAAATCTCTAAATTTTTTTTATACAAGGGATTCCAGGAGATATTTATATATATATGTAAAAGGGGAGTAATTAGAAAATTAACCAGGGGGATTTAGCTGGTTGATAAGAAAACGAGATAAGAGATAAAACAACAACAGTCTGTGAATCGAAGTTGTCAATTATTAAATATCTCTTGTGTGTGTGTTTGTGGTCTTGTCAAAAATAAACTCATAAAAAATTTCCGATCAGCTTCACAACAATAACAACAGTTTTTTGTGGCAGTATTGACTAAAATTGCTATATGGTGCCCTTAAAAAAAAAGAGTCATTTTGTAATATAATCTCGCAGATGTTACAAAAAAAAAAAAAAAAATAGCCATATATGATTCAAATATTGCAAAACAAAACAAACACAAAAAAAAAAAAAAAACAATACACACCTCGTCCATTTTAGGTAATTTGTCAAATATCGGTTCATTCAAACGCTGTCTAAAAAAAAAAGAAAAAAAAAGAGCACTTTAGTGAAAATATGAATATATCAAATGTAATTTTGGGAATACGTCAAGTTTGTCATGAACTATATAAGAATCAATATTTCTCAATACATATTTATGCTATTTATTTTTTTATATTTTTTTATGGAATAGTATTAGGATAATTAGTGATATTTTAATTACGGAGATGGGCTGGGGGAATACACAATAATTCACCTAACTATCAATTGGTCAAGTATGTTGAAAAAGCTTAGTTGGCTTCAGAAGCAAGCTTCTCGGCCTTGGAAACAACTTCCTCAATGGCACCAACCATATAGAAAGCAGCTTCAGGAAGGTGATCGTGCTTACCCTCAAGAATCTCCTTGAAAGATCTAACGGTATCCTTCAAGGGGACAAGGCGACCCTCGATACCAGTGAAAACCTCAGCGACGGCGAAAGGTTGAGAAAGGAATCTTTGGATCTTACGAGCACGCTCGACAGTAAGCTTATCAGCTTCAGACAATTCATCCATACCAAGAATGGCAATGATATCTTGAAGAGACTTGTAAGCTTGGAGGGTTTGTTGGACTTGAGTGGCAACATCGTAGTGTTCTTGGCCAATGACAGCAGGGTCAAGAAGACGAGACTTGGAGTCGAGAGGATCGACGGCAGGGTAGATACCCAATTCAGAAATGGAACGGGACAAGACGGTGGTAGCGTCCAAATGGGCGAAAGTGGTAGCAGGAGCAGGATCAGTCAAGTCATCAGCGGGGACGTAGACGGCTTGGACAGAGGTGACGGAACCCTTTTGAGTGGTGGTAATACGTTCTTGAAGGGCACCCATATCGGTGGCAAGAGTGGGTTGGTAACCGACGGCAGAGGGAATACGACCCAAAAGAGCAGATACCTCAGAACCAGCTTGGGTGAATCTGAAAATGTTGTCAACGAAAAGCAAGACATCTTGTCCTTCCTCATCACGGAAGTATTCGGCAATGGTAAGACCGGTCAAAGCGACACGGGCACGGGCACCAGGGGGTTCGTTCATTTGACCGAAAACGAGAGCGACCTTGGACTCACCTTCGAGGTTGATGACACCGGTCTCCTTCATTTCACGGTAAAGATCGTTACCCTCACGGGTTCTCTCACCGACACCGGTGAAGACAGAGAAACCACCATGGGCCTTGGCGATGTTGTTAATAAGCTCTTGAATGAAGACGGTCTTACCGACACCGGCACCACCGAAAAGACCAATCTTACCACCACGGGCATAAGGAGCAAGAAGATCGACAACCTTGATACCGGTTTCAAGAACTTCAGCGGATGTAGATTGCTCAGAAAAGGAAGGAGGTTCGGCGTGGATAGGAGCGTACTTGGTAGCCTTGATAGGTCCACGCTCGTCAATGGGTTCACCAATGACGTTAATGATACGACCAAGAGTACCACGACCGACAGGGATGGTGATGGGGGCACCAGTGTCCTTGACTTCTTGGCCACGGACGAGACCCTCAGTACCGTCCATAGCAATGGTACGGACGGTGTTTTCACCGAGATGTTGGGCAACCTCGAGGACGAGCTTTTCACCATTTTCTCTCTTCAACTCAAGAGCGTTGTAAATGGCGGGGAGAGAGTCTTGGGAGAATTGGACGTCCTAAGAAGAATGTTAGTATGATTGGTTGATTGAAAATTTTTAATAAATGGTGGGAGACAAGATAAAATTGCTCTACCAAATTGACGAATAAGAAGAAGGAATGCTACTTACAACAACGGCACCGACAACGGATCTGAAAATAACAAGAAAAAACAGGAGAAAAAAGTTAGTGATTCATAGCTATGAGAATAAATGATGATTTTAATAAAACAGGAGACATTTGCATTGTCCAAAAGAAGCGACATCATAAGGAAAAGAAAGGTAGAGAGGAAAAGAAGGAGGAGGAGAAAAAAATTCGAAACATATGAAAAAGTTGAGTGAAATTATATTTCAATTACTGACAGCAACGAGACTGCATTTTCAAAAGACAAAAGAAAATTAAACTGCAATTGTTTAGAGTAAATGTATCAAGGCGAAGCTTTTAAATAAAAGTGGTCGTCATATTAATCACTTGTTGAAATATATACGTTTCTGTTGAGTCGATGGAACTGACCAATAAAATTGCGTAACTAAAATTTCGGGTGGTGCTGCAAGCTTTTTATTTTTTTAATTTTCCTCCTTCTCTCTCATAGCACCGAAATATGAGCAAAAGAAGTCAATTCCAATATATAAAGAAATATCAATTGAAAAGCAATGCGCAAATAAAAAAGGAGACGAGATGTTGATAATCAAATTGTGATGGAACAATGCAATTCCTATTTGTTTTAATTAAGAAAATGAGGTAACGAAAAAAAATTCTTACCTGATGGTACCGACAGAAGCAGCCTCAGTGGCCATGGTTCTGCGGCCAAAAAGACGAGCATTGGATTGAGCGACACGGTAAGCCGAGCGCGAGACACTTGGGACGAGACGGGGAGCAACCATTGTTAAGGTTTATGATATGAGAAAAGGATGGGGGAGAGAAAAATCACACTTTCGAGCGATGGAGAAAAGATAGAAAAGGTTAAAAGAAAGGAAAGAAAAGGGGGGAGGGGGAAAAAAAAAAAAATAAAAAAAAAATAAAAAAATAAAAAAAATAAATAAATATAAATATAATAAAATATGTTACCTTTTTCTAGTGTATTGGAATTAAAATTGTAATTTATTTTATTACTATATATATTATATGTATATATATATATATAACTAATAAGCCAAACAAAATAAAAAAATTTTGCCGGTAGGGGGAAATTTCGTTAAGCTCCTTAATATTTTTGTGTGTGGGAACCACGACAGCACCTTGAAATAACAATGAGGTATGGGGATTCTGCTGGCTGGTTGGCTGGTTTTTTTTTTTTTTTGGCTTAGAGAGCCGCTGCTTTGGGGTGATGATGGCAACTTGCTGGCCACCTGGAATATAGTTGGTTGGTTGGTCCGTTTTGTGGATTATGTAAGCGCACACTGCTCTCTTTTTTTTTTTTTTTAACCTACCCATACCCGTAGATCCTCTTCTGATTGGCCAGAATCTTACCTGAGATATTTTTGTTTCGTATTTACATATATATGCTCCCATTGATCCCAATAGGGTAATCTAATATCACACTGAACCTGCTTCGTATATCTACTACTTTCCTATCACTTTATTCCTAACAATACACGCTGTAACGAACACGACTGTATAGATTATGTAAGCAGTGTTTTTTTTTTCTCTTTATTTCTTTAGCCTTGTATGTTCTGGCATTCTGGCCAATGAGCAGATGGATGGCACCTCCAAATAAGGAAGAAAGGGGAGATCCTTCTTTAAATGCTACACATTTGTCTCCATGTATGGAGTTTTGTAATGGTTATATATGATATACGATATATGATATGATATATATATGTGTGTGTGTGTGTGTTTATATTGTAGGATAAACCCGCAAGCTTTTGATATATATATTGTAGCGTATCCGTTTATTCTTTTGATGTTTCAATTCAATTCAGTATATATAGTCAATTGAATCTGATTATATCCAGTTCTATTATTTTAAATAGAAGAACCTCTTTCAACGCCCAGTTTATCTTGCTAGATTATCTTTATATCTATAAAATATCTATAAAATATCCATTTCTTTTACACCTATCTACATTGCTGTTTTGACATGTATTTAGAAATTATAACAAGTTCTCATTCAAATCTAAATACAGATAGTTTCATTTATAAGTTTGCAATTGACAATTTATTTAGCAAAAGAACAATCATATAATCCTTAATGAATAATAATTCTTTTCCGTTAAATACAGTATTTCCCCACATTTACATTAAACACACACACACACATCTACGTATAAATTTCAAAGGATATGTTTAAATCTGAGGAATAAACCCTTTATTTAATAGCTTTAAGCCTCAATTGAAAACAAAAAACTAAAGAAAAAAAAAAAAAGGATCTGATAAATATATATATATCATTGTAATGGTTTTTATAACCCTTGAAGTTTGAATTAATTAATGTTTTTTTTTGTCGTATTTATATGTATAATATATTACCTTATAATTGTTATGAAACTTAAATAAGTGATACATGCTTAATCTTTTTTTAAAAAAAAAAAAACGCGAAAAATAGACACGCATCTCTTTTAAAATTACATTTCCCCTCTGTTTATTATTGTATATACAGTCTTAGGATAATAATAATAATATTGTTGTTGCTGTTTTTTAGTTCTACCCTCCAGTTTTAATATCAATTTCTCTCTTATAATAAACAGAAAAGATGTCAATGGACACTAAAGAAGCCTTTGCTTCACTTCCCGAAAACTTGAGATCTCAAGTTCAAAGTACTATTGAAAAATATCCTGATACTTTTGATTCATTTCTTGCTCTGTATCACTATTACACGGATGCCAATGAGCCCGATAGCAATAAAAAACGAAAGCTTAATAACAATTCCCAAAATAATACTCAACAAAACGGTATATCTCACATAGATGAGTCTACCTCTTTAAAAATTCCAGGTATCTCAATACAAACACCATTTCGAAAGAAACTCGATATTTTACTTGCAGATCAAGGTGTTATCTTACGGAAACCTGGGTCCCTTGATGCATCTTCTGAGTATAGCATTCCAATTTCCCAAATCAAATCTGTTTTTTTGGTTCCAATACCTGAGAAAGCTAAACCTCATTGGAGCTTGATTATTGAACCTTATGATACAACACAAAATGACATTTTAACGGCAACAATACCTGAAGATGCTTTCAAAACTATTGTTAATCAAGAATCCGGTGAATCAGAGTCTGGAAATATACAGCAAGTTATATATTCCTTTTTCCAACGCCAAAACGTTTCGATAACTACTCAGGAAACTATTCCACCCGATCAAACTCTTATTTACGTCAATACATACAAAGGCTCGAAAGATGGAACTTTATATTTTTTGCCAGAGGCTGTATTCTTCGGGTTTAAAAAGCCACTATTGATATTTGACTTGCCCAAGATTCTTTCCATTTCATATTCTTCAATTACCAAATCCACGTTCAATCTAATTATAAAATACCTTGATGATCCTGCAAAGGGCCCTGCAACAGAAACAGAATTCACTCTTATAGATCATACACATTTTGAAGATATTAATAGATATGTTGAATTCCATGGACTTAATAATGAGAGTTTAGCAGAAGAACGTCGTGCAAAGACCGATGCAAAAGCAGTTTTCCCAGACGAATTAAGCAAGGCATCTAAACTCGAACAACAAACTCAACAACAATCACAAGAACACGTAGAAGGTGGTGTTTCTTTGAATGACCAAGAATTTAATTCTGAGGACGACGAAGAAGACGAAGACTTTAATGGAGATAACGAAGGAAACGATGAAGATGAAGATGATGGGGAAGAAGATGATAGCGATGAAGAGCAAGGCAACGAAGATGAAGAAGAAGATATTGCTGAATCGGATTAAATTAATACATGTAAAGGTTTTTCAAGCAGATATTTTACTACGAAAGAAATGAATATATATATATATATCATAATCATGAATTTACGCTATATTAGCCTAATTGAATATATATACAAATAAATCAAGTTAACAAGGCATATGTATGTTGACCGGGTATGAAACCAAATGATCTTAGAGAATTATAGAAGATTCGGCGATTAAACGGACATAAAGTCTGATCTTCAGCAATCAACTCGTGACCCTATAATGAAAGATCATCCAACTCACTGTAGTAGAAGAAGCAAAGAGATTATAAAAAAATCTCTTTCTACAGAATGAAAAGGACCTCTAATCACAAAGATTCAAAAATAAAGAAACAGAACGCTTCAAAATAGCTGCATCTAAGGACCGGAGTAACAGCAAATCCAGCATTAAAACAACGCCGGGTGCTATTAGATCTTCAGGATCAGAGTCGAAACCGCTGTTAATGAAAGAAAAAAAAAAAAAAAAAAAGGAAAAGAGAAAAAAAAAGATGAAAAAAAAATTCTCATTCTTTTATACTTGGAAATTCTCGCTTGGTAAAAAAATATATAACATACATAAATCACATAATCAATAGTCATGATTACAAATAAATAAGATCAAGTTCTGTAATTACTATGTTACAACCATATACCTTTTATTTGTAATATAATAAAGAGAAAGAGAAAGAGAAAGAGAAACAGCGGTGTTCCGGTAAGCGGTACACACGTACATACACAACAAACTAGCCATAGTATAGTGTATAGTGTCTTCCGTAAACCCACGAAAATGCCTTCCTCCATATAAATTTGTTTTAAATAATACTTCAACGCCCATTGGTCAATCATTTCCCCAACCTTCTCCGTTTTCGCGGTATATAGAAGCATAAAAAATAACCAAAAAAAAAAAAAACAAAGGTTCTCTATTAGCCATTTATATACCTTTTTTTTTTTTTTTTTTTTTTCCTTTTCTTTTTTTTCTCCTTTTTCTTTTTTTCTTTTTACTACATATTTATTTTTATTTATTTATTCACTATTCATCACAGTCATAATGCTTGCTCAACGTTTCGCCCCTTCTCTTCTTCGAAGTATGTCTTTATAATCAAACCTTCAATCAAAGTAAAACAGGAACTTCTATATGATCTTTTATATATTCATCCATCTCCACAATTTCCAGCAAAATTCATTGAGTCTTTCAAGAAATAGCGAACCCCTCATTTGACCCCTCCCTCCCCCACTATCATCACCACTGCTACTACTATCACCACTATCATCACTACAACTACTACTACTGCTACTATCATCACCACAACTACTAATACTACTACTACTACTACTACTACTACTACTACCATTACCACCGCCACGACGATTGTTAGAAGTTCCTCAACAAAGAAATATCTTTTATCAATTATTGTTGGTATTATTATCTTTTAACTAACATTCTGTAATTGTTTATTATAGCTTCTGCCAGATCCGGTATCATTGGTCTTAGACCAGCCGTTGGTATTTTTGCCAGGTAAGTTAATTATTATTTTATTCTTATTTTTATAAATGCCATGCTAGAAATCAACTTAATATACTAACAGGTATTTCTTTCATCTAGAAATGTTACTACTATACACACCACACCCGATGAGGCTGAGGCCATTCTCAGAAAGCAAAGAGCCAACAGACCAATCTCCCCCCATTTGACCATTTACGAACCTGGTATCACCATGACTCTTTCTGGTGCCCATAGAATCACTGGTGTTCTTCTTGGATTTTCTTTCTACGCTTACACTCTCAGCTACGTAGCTCTTCCTATCCTTGGATACCACGTTGATGCTGCTTCTCTCGCTGCTGCCTTTGGCAGTCTTCCTGTTGTTGCCAAGCTCGGTGCTAAGCTCGTCGCTGGTCTTCCATTCACCTTCCACTTCTGGAACGGTTTCAGACATTTGCTCTGGGATACTGCCCACCAACTTAACAAGAAGGCTGTCCGTACCACTGGTTACACTGTCATTGGACTTACAGTTCTTTCTACTATTGGACTTATGTTTATTTAGATGCAGTATAATTTAATGATAGTATTAATGGAGAAATGAATAATAAATGAACAACAGAAACATGATGTGTTGTATATATATATATATATATATATATATATATACATACTTGAATATTTAAATTTACTAATATGTTATAATGAATAAAATATGATTGAGCTTGAAATTAAAAACTTGTGTATTTTCAAAATTATCGGGACGTGATTTTTTCTCGGGTTTTTATTTTTAATTTATTTTATGGATGCAATGATTGAGTGATATATGTTTTCAAAACACATAATATGCAACACCGTAACCGGCACTGATGAGTTATACCGAAAATACAACAAGAGGCGTAGACGAGCGCGTGCCATAACTTGGGAAATGTTTGGTACTTTGTTGAAACCGTTGAAAATCCACAGCAAAAAAAAAAAAAAAAAAAAAAAAAAAAAAAAAAAAAAAAAAAAAAAAAAAAAAATGACGACGATATATTCATTTCATTTTTATTTTTATTTTTATTTTTATTTTTTATAGACTTGTCGGATTTGATGATCTTTGAAACCACCAAAGTCTTATAACCATCAATATATGTTTATTAGTTTGTTTGTTTGTCAGTTTGCTTGTTTATTATTATTAATTATTTATTTTTACTTCACTATATGTCTATTTCCATCTATTTTTAAAACAAAACAAAAGACAAATATAATATAAAAGGACCCCTTTACTCCAAACATTTTAGCTGTTAAAAGGGGGAAATTTGATGATTTAATATTGGTGATTTTCAAGTTTCTTGATCTATTTATTATTAATTTTTTTTTTTCTCATGATTATATATTTATATTTGTAATTATATATATATAATTATTTTTTTTTTTTTCCCTCTTCTGTTAAAGTTTTTTTTTTTTTTTTTTTTTTTTTTTTTTTTTTTTTTTTTTTTTTTTTTTT
>JAKTYK010000033.1:0-20314 GCA_030578655.1 Magnusiomyces starmeri
GGAAGTAAAAAAAAAAAAAAAAAAAAAAAACTCCACCGGCTTTTTATTTATTTATTTATTTGTTTGTTTGTTTGTTTTGTTTGGCGGATTTACTGGAGATCCCATTTCCGTGGGGACCCGTGTGCCTTGACGATACCGCGTCTCTCTAGGCCTGAAACTGTCAAAAAATAAAATAAAATAAAATAAAATAAAACAAAATAAAAAGCACCAACAAACGGTCACAAATCTCTACGGGACGCCCGATCCGGAAAATCAACATACGGTCCATCCGGAAATAGCCCTACTTCAAACTACATAACTAACTAATTAACCAAAAAAAAAAAAAAATTAAAATAAAATTAAAATTAAAAAACGTGTACTCGAAAGGAAAAAAATGACACTGGCTGGCTTTCTACAACTACAATGAATAATATAAAAAAAATTTTTTTTTTTTTTGTTTTTTGTTGGGGCCAAAGATTCTTTATTTTCGGCGTGAAAGGAGGGGTGAGAAAAGGCAGAGGATGAAAGGAATCTGGTTCTTATTTTTTTTTTTTTTTTTTTTTTTTTTAATACATAACGGTATTTATATATGTATATATATATATATATATATATAACTATGACAGCCTTTTGTTTTTGAGTTATTTTATTATTACTATATTATTATTGTTGTTGTTGTGTTGCTATTGTCGTTTCTGGTAATTGATCACAACATTGTTTACCCCAGAATTTTTTTTTTTTTTTTTTTTGTAATATAAAGTCTATTTATCTACTGATTAATAAATTAATTACCAGCGGCTAACCTAATAAGTCACTCAACCCATGTCGAAAAAAAAAATATATATGGGTATATATTTCAGCCTATATTTACTTGAGTGGAAAAAACACCTCATTAAATAAAAGAAATTTTGAAATTGTTTTTAATATATGAAATATTAACTAGAGTAAAAAAAAAAAAAAAAAAAGAAAACCCCTCCGTTAGAAGTTTTTGTTTCTATAAAAGTATGCAAGGTCGCGGTTTCGCAATTATCTTTTTGCCGATACAAAGGTTTCCCTTTTTTTTTTTTTTTTTTTTTTTTTTTGACTTTTTGCTGTTTTTGTTGTGATTTTTTGTGGTTGTTGGCCTTGGTTTTTCCCCCAACGCATTTTTTTTTTCTTGGTTTGTCATCGGCTTAGGGTTTTGTTTTGGGCCCGAACTTGTTGGTGCTTTGCTTAGGTTTTGATTATGTAATACGACCACACTCTCCGATCTTTGTTTTTATTACGTATTTTTTTTTTTTTTTTTTTTTTGGTAAGATCAAAGGCCCTCGCTCAACATTTGGTACTCGGTACTCGGTACTTTTTTTTTTTTTTTTTTTTTTCCTCAATTGAAAAAGTACTCGCTTTGCTTGACAACCTCAATATCAAAGTCTCCCCGTTTCGGTACCTCGGGAATCACCAACGGTACAAGCACCTTGATCCACTTGTCGTCTTTGTCAAGTACGTCGGTTCTTCTCTTTATTTCCTCTTCTTCTTCTTCTTCTTCTTCTTCTTCTTCTTCTTCTTCTCTTGCCATTTCGGTTTCGTTTTTACTAACAAATGTCTCCCCATATGGCTTGGCATCATTAGGATGCCGGTACACTGGTTCTTTCAACCGTTGAATGATATCCCACGGTGTAACTATCTCATCTTCTTCCTTGTGCTGCCCTTTCTGTCTTGCTGATATCCATCGCTGATATTCCTGCTGCATTTCATCTCGAAGCACCATAACTTCGGTCCGAAATTGTGTCTGGCTCCCATCGGCCTGGCTCCCATCGGCTTGGCCTCCATCTTTTCTCCTCAACTTTTTGGCCTTCTCTACTAACCCTTGGTACTGCGTCTGAAGCTCCTTCCTTTGAGCCCACAGCTGTTTCTTTTTCTCAGCAATCTCCCGAAGTTTTTCCCGATTTTTCTTCTTAATATCCTTTTCCAGCGAATTTCTGATTTCTTCCTTTAGCTGCTTTTCCTGCTCCAATAGTTTCTTTATCTCCCTCATCCGCACCCACAACTCATTTTCTACCTTCTTCCGCTCTGTCCAATTCTCCTCCTTGGCCCTGGCCTTCTCTTCTTCCCGCTGATTCGCCTCTGCTTCACTATATTCTTCATCACCCCTTATCCCCCTCCTCAGCTTCTTGATCTGTTGGCCCGCCAAACTATTGGCTCTCACATACACCAGCTGCAAATACCCATCGTACCTCTTCTTAAACTCGTCGCTCAGCTTCTGAATCAGGTTTTCCTTGTGCAGCTTGACAAACTGCTCTCTCAATATAGCATTCATCTCATCAACGTCCGCCGCATGGGTCCAGAACGAGTCATGCACCGCGGCAAACGCGCTAATGCTGCTCTCCCCGCGCCGCGCCGCTTCCCGTGCCCGGTCCGCTATGGCCTGCGCCGTCATGAGCATGTGCGTCGAATCCAGCGAGTGTATAAAGTTGGGCGCAATCCCATTGATCTGCCGGTGCTTGTTGATTCGGTTGGCCTCAAACGGATTCAGTATCGAAATTGTCTGAAGCCCCGTCCGAACAAGAAACGCAGACGGCTTTCTATAAGGCTGCACCACCGGTAATCCTAGCGGCGTAGTCCAAATAACCGACGTCAAAAGGGTGTGGAAAAACATACGTTCTTTCTTATTGTCGTTCCTCTTCACTTGTCTTGCGTCAGGATTCTTATTCTTGTCCCCTCCATCTTGCTTGCCTACTACACCAACATCCTTGTTTTCAAGACTGCTAAAAAGGGACTCATAACTGTCCCATCGAATCGATCCGCATATTCGGTCCGCACACTCCCCCAGCCACGATTGGATTTTCTCCGCATTTGTGAAAAGTGTTGAATATGCCTGAATGATCTTTTCTCCAATGTACTGCGAATACTTTCTCATCTTCTCTGGGTCCAACGTCTCATCCTTTTCAATCTCCTCCAGAACTTGTCGCACTGTGCCAAACATGGTCACCCCATAAACACTTGTCATCACAGGTCGCTTGACTATCTTACGTGTTATATGACCCCGCAGCTCCAGTGCCATTTCCCTTTCAATCATCGATTTGCCGTCTTTCTTGGTATTGTTGTTGGCATCCTTTTCAACCAACTCCTCCACTATCGCCAGCACCTTGCCGTAAATGTCACGAGGATACGTCTCCTCAGGTGTCAGGTTGGGGTCGATCACGTGCCCCGGAACAACATTAACTTCCACTCCGCCTTTGATATCTCGGCCCAGCGCCGCGTAGTGCTGCAGGCCGTTGCAAGTTCCATCTTGTGCCACGCATATTCTGGAGACGTATGTCTCAGGTGATCCCGATTCCACAGCCGCTACTAGGTCAAAGCACGCGGCAAGCATTTGAAATGGCTTATCGGCCTTGGTCCACCACAGCTCATTGTTTTCCCATTTCCTTTCGTTCAACGGATCTTTCACGCTCTCCACAATGTCGTCCCAGTGATCGTCGACAAATTTGATTCGGTCAGCATGCCGCAATTTAGTATGCCCGTATAACGTCGCAATGTGGATCTTGAGCCATGTCAGCCCACGTTTGCCTAGCGGCTTGCCGTACCAAAACATGAAAAGAGAACGAATGTAATCAGGACCCATGTACCAAAACGACGAGTTGGTTTGGGGGTACACACGGCCGCGAAAGTCGATTTTGTAAGGAAAGTAAAACCGTTCGCCATTCTGCCCAAAGATTTTGGCCGTATTGATGATGTACTCCAGGGATATCCGTATGCATACTGTGTTGAATTCGTCTTTGGAAAGTGTTTCCTTGTCAATATTGTTGCTATCAACCTTATCCAACCTCGCAGGAATATCTAGAAATGCTTTCCCTGATTCCCAGATTTGGAGCAGCACTCTTAACATGACTGGATTCACGGCCCAAGCGCATTCTCCCAGTTTGTTAAATGCTGTTATGTACTTGTCCATGTAGTTGTGTTTGGTCGCTATATGCACATATGACCATTGCTCTGGCGAATCTTCTGTCGTAGTACTCAAAAACGGCAAGTTGGAGTACCAATATCCTCCACTTAAACTGTTTGACCATGGCCGAGGCTTAACTAGCATGGGTGGGACTTTGGAAATAGATAGCATGGAAAGTATGCTGCTTTTGTTGTTGTTGTTGTTGTTTCTGTAGGCTCTTTCATTTTGTTCTTTGTACATTTCTTTTAAAAAAAGATCATTTGGCTTGATTAAGCCAACAAGCTTTGATTTGTGCAATTCGTATGTGTGCCAAAAGGCTGGTTTAGAAACTTCTTCCCCTGTGACTGGATGGCTCATGGGGAAATAACAACATTTCAAGACAAGCGTAATCAATGCCGACCCTAGCTCGATATGCTCGATATGAGACAGTAACGTTGATTTATTGAGCGCCCATCTCTTGGACTTTGGCGAGGGCAAGGAAAACTTGTACGCCAGGTAGGCCACCTGGGAATCAGCCAGATCGCCTTTGGAGGTTGAAAAGTTTTTTTTCAGCTTCAAAAGTCTTTTTTGCTGGTACGCCTTTTCCACGGCTTCGCCTATATGTTTGGCCAAACTAGTGGTTGTTTGGCTCGATATATTAGGCGACGACTGGTTGGCCATCATGGTATATTTGAACGCATGATTCGACATTTCCAAAGCTAGTACGCAGGCAACGTCGTGTGTCCCTAGCTCCAAAATTATGGTCTTATATCGCCCAAGCTCTTTTATTAATAACAGGTCATTTTCCATGGTTTCCTTGCTGTCCAACAAAGAGACGTTGCTATCGCCACCGTTATCATTATCATCTACTGAAACTAGCATGTCATTTATCTTGGATTTGTACTCCTTTTTGGTAATTAAATACATGTTTAGCTTCTTCTCCAAAGACTCCGACCAGCTGATAAAAGTTTGTTGCATAAATGTGTTTGATTTCCCCCGAGAATACAAAAAATCAGTGGCCTGGTCCCTAATATTTGGTGCTCTTTTGGTCTTTGTGTCGCCAGGCCAGGATTTTAGTTTGTTTTGCATGTCAATATTTTTTCTGAATTCTGTTTCCAAGATGAATTGGCGTTGTCTATTAAACTCATCAAACAGCCGTTCGAACTTCATCAATAGAGGTGAAGCCGACGCATTTGTCCCGTCAGTTTGGCACTGTAAGGATGCTTTTTTCAGCAACGCATCGTAAAGCTTTATATAATTGACTTGGCCGTCGTCGTCCAAGCTTTGGCGATAGACATCCTCGCCAAAATTCGAGGCGACATCAAACGACTTGCTGCCCAAAGCATCATTTAACGTGAAGCCCACTTGTTTTTTCCAAGGAATATATTTACTGGGATCAAATGTAGTAGGGTTATTTGAAGTTAAAGTTCCTTGTACTTGTAGATTTGGATTTACCGGCAATGGGGGTTTCCTATTAATAATCTTAAAAAAAAAAAAAAAAATAGTAATAATAAAGTTAGTTTAAAGAAATGAATCAATAAATAAAAATAAAAAAAAATAAAAAAAAAAATAAAATAGTTATGCATAATTATTTTCACGTACTAGATTGATTTGTTGTTTATCAGACTCTGTGAGCATATCATAATGCTCAAATACCGGATTTAGTTCAAATTTGAATTGATGAGACCATAGATAATCAAGTTTAATAATAGTGTTTTTTTTCTCTTGTGGATCTTTAATGATAGTACATGCTTTGTGTAAAATATAAGCCATTGCTCTATATGGAGGTGGAAGTGGCGAGTTGTAGTCTGAGCATACATCTATATAACTCGACAAAAGATCAGAAGTGATATCTAAAAAGGAAAACTCATTGTCTACATCTTCCCCATTATAATCCCCAGTTTGGACACCAGATTCAAGAAGCGTCAAAGAGGTCGAGATCAAGAGCAGTAAACAGTCTTCGGGTATATGCTGATCGGCTTCCCAGACATTTAGGGACACTATGTGCTTGAGTAAATGAGAGGCTCTAGAAATGTTGTTTGTTTTGAGCGTCAAGAGAAATTTTTGCAAAAGATCTTGGTGGTTAGATGACACTATTTTGCTTCGCTCATTATAAAGGTATCTTGTCCTAGTAGATATTCGTGGAGAGGATATAAACATATCATCTTCGATACTTTCGTCACTGTCAATGATTTTATTTTCGTCAAAGTAGTCTTCTGATGATGGTAATGCAGGCCGATTGGTATTACGATCATTTTGAAATACAAATTGTTTATTGTCGTGATCGCGGTTCAAATGGAATATATGGTTATAGTTATGTCCATTGTTGTGGGTTGAATGTAGATCGAGGGAGGGGTCAGAAACTACATTTGCAGTGGAAAAGGGTTTACTAGAGAAGTGGAGATGGGTGTGAAGATGATTTTGAGAAAATAAAATGGATGTGAAATTGCTTGTTGATTCCAAGGAAGTCTTAGAATATCGTTTCAAGAGCATGATGATAAATGCGTAGTAGAATAAAATCTGTTCTATATAGTTAGTAGAACTAAAGAGATTCTGAAATTTCGGAGAAAAAAAAAATTATATGGAAGGAAAAAATAAAAAAAATAAAAAAAATGAAAAATAAAAAATAAATAAATCATATAAGACTTCAAAATAGCCAACATAAAAAAGTCAATACATTTTTTTTTTTTTTTTTTTTTTTTTTTTTTTAGATAAGGATCCAGGAAAATAAGTTCCCACCGAAACTAACTGGGCCGCATTGGAGTCGCAAATAAAATAAATGCGAACTTTCAAGAAAATCCGTTTGTAACTGGAAATGTACTATTGTTAATAGTAATAATAATAATAATAATATTATTATTATTATAATAATTATAATTATCGTTTTTTGCAGGAATTATTTTTTATTGTGGAATGTCGTTATTTTTATGCCATAAAGGAGATTGGATTCGGCAATTTGGACTAAGAAACTTTCACATGCCAAACCCGGCCAAGTCATTATGTATATATATATATTTTCACGCTCCGAAGAAGAAACTGTCCTGCAGATCAGCTACATATATATATATATATATATAAAATATAAAGCATTTGTTCTTAAGAGGCAGTAGGAATAAAAAACGCATAAATTTTAGTTCATTTCTTCTTGTTAGTGTCGTTGTTAGTATTGTTATAAAAATACGTAGCTACTTTAACTGAAATGCCTGTATATATTGTAAAAGTGGTGAGCTAAAAAAACTTGTATATATATATATATATATATGAACTGCTGTTTTTCCTTTCTTTTTTTTTATTTTTTTTATTTTATTTTTTTTTATTTCTTTCTTTCTGGTTTAAATATATAAATATATAAATATATATATATTCTCTCGCTTATCTTAAAAAATACTTTGTTGGTCTCTTTATAAAACTTTCTACTCATTTCAAGTCTATACAACTATGGTCTGCTTCTTAAACCTTCCCGAAGACATTCTCAGCAACATAGTTAACTTCCTCCCCGAACAAAACGATAGGTTATCGTTGGCTTCCACCTGCAACTATCTAAACCGTCTTCTTGTTCCCCACGTCTGGAGAGACATCATTATAAGCGACACCTCCCTAACTAGCTTTCTGGAACAAAATATCACTCCTCAGCATGCCGTCCAGGTAGACCTCAATCAAAGAAAATTGGCTCAAAGACACTTTGGCTTATTCCACTCTAGCTTGGAGTGCAGTGTCTACAAGGGGAAAATCCTTCCTTGTTTCCAGGGCCAAGAAGTACCCATCAACTACCTATATCTGCCAAAAGACTTTCTCCATCATGTAGAAAGTGGCTTCATACGTCCTTGTATTCTCCAGAGTATCAAAACTTTGGAGCTTCCCGTTAATGCCCGATACCAAGCAACTTTGGATCCCAACGACGACTACGAAGTATCCCAAAGTCTTCAAAGTCTCAAAAAGGAAGGTGATTCTCCCTTTCAAATGTTTGATTTTGCTTTTAAACATGTTTTACGCCCCAATGTCCTGCCAAATCTTAGAATATTAGCCATACGCAATGTCCTACCCTTCAACTCCGTCGCCATTGATATCAACACTACCACAAAACTTATCAATACCATCTGTGATCGCTACAAAGATAATATCAACATAGATCTTCTAGACTGGTCTTTGAAAGCAATCCAAACATGCTTAAATGACCTACCTCATCTCTCAGCTTGCTTGAGATCTCTCCACATTCCTAAACTGGAACGTGATCTGAATATTGTAACCTTTAAACACAAACTTGTCAACCTATCTCATCTCTCTCTAGGCCATTATTCGTCTTTACTAATGCTTGAAAACGTAGTGGCCCAACCCTCCAACATTAAGTCCTTAGTTGATTTTGTTTCTCAACTAAAAAATTTGTCAACCTTACAAATACTGGGCTCCCCAGACAACCTAAACACACTCTTAATTCCTGATTCCGTGTATACCTTAGATTTCCCGCAACAGGCACTTTTTTGGAATTTAACAAGATCAGATGAACCCTTAGAGGTGCCTCGTAGCAACTATAAACCTCCATATCCTGTGACACAATATTTCGAAATATCTGTCCCGATCAATCCGCTTTCAAATGTAACTAATCTATGCCTTCGTCTTGATGGAGATTTGAAACAAAACTTTTTTCCACAACACCCCTCATTGATCCCTGTAACTAAACTTAAATCGTTAACCATCACAATTCAACATTCAAAAACCACCGCTATCTGTAATGGCTTGCTAAACTTTTATGCGGCGCTTTTCTATGCCAACCCTGAACTCACAACACTTTCCATCGATGCCCTATATCCCCAAGCACTCTCAGTAATTGCAAACTTTTGTAATAAGCTTGAAAGGCTATCAATACTATGCCCTATTTTGAACAATAACAATGACTCCATAGACGAGGAAATGTCCCATTTAACCCGAATATCCACCCTTAGATCTTTCGTGTTGAGTATCATTGGGCCTCAAGTTGCATTTGAAACAGTATCCCGTCTTTCAAAGGAATGTACCCTTCTCGATCGATTTATCATCGTTCAGGAAAACACTAAAGAATACAAGCCAAACTACTCGTCCTTGTCCTCCAACAACTTCTCCTCTTATTCAAGTAATTCCTTCTTTGATGACTCTCCATGCTGTGCTTCTACCCCTGTAAGTTTGGTAGATAGTTCGTCTGATGATTCTACTGTCGATCTGTTCAGAGATATGCATCTTATCGAAGAGAGCATAAAGGTTGTTTCGTCTTTCAATTTTGAAGATATCGATATTGACGATGTTGTAAATTATGATGACTTGAATGTCAATTTGGGGCCTTCCGATATGAACATTATGGGCTCCTTGGATCCTGCCTCTTACGCCGAGTCTGACTATTTCAGTTCCAATCACAATGTGGGTCTTGCTGAGTTATCGACAAGACATGATAAGACTTCAAGCACTAGAAACAACCACAAATCCCATGAAATCTGTGTTTTGGAACAATATACAAAAGACCAGCTATCGTTCCTAAGTGTCATTGATCAGTTTAAGGATGTTCCATCTTTACGAAGCTTACCACAGGAATATAGTTACTACACAGTGATCGGGTGTAATGTCGCACAGATTCGAAATAATTATTAAATGTTTTCTATTCTTTCCTTTCCTTTCCTTAACTATTTTTATTCATTTTTCTGTTATATATCCATTCAAAAATTTATACAAAATATATATCCAATGTTGCTATTCTTTTAATTGTTAATAATATCTAAGGTTCTAAATTTCGTTATATAGAAAATAAAAAAGATCAATCTTGGTCATTTTTTTATTTTTTATTTAAAATTTTTTTAATCAAGGCACGGCTGGGGTTAGGGTTGAGCTCCATAAAATTTTTTAAAAAAATTACTTTTTTTTTTTTTTTTTTTTTTTTTTTTTTTTTTTTTTTTTTTTTTTTTTTTTTTCTTCTTTCACACTCTGAAATAATACCTATCCATTTAATACAGCATCATTAACCACGAAACAAAATGCCAGGTTCGCAGTTGAAAGCACTTAAAGAGAAGTTGAAGAGCCATGGTTTTATTGGCCAAACCAATGTGAAGGGAGCAAACAAGAAGAGGTCGGCGCGGAACGAGAATCTCCGGGACAAGGAACAAAAGGAGCGGATTCTCAACGGCATCCGTGACGCCTTCAGTCCCTTTGACATCAAGCGATCCAAGCCCAAGGTGGACGTTTTGGGCCGCAAGGTGGACGGCGCTGTTGGCCGGCCTGGGCTCAGTAAGCTGGCCGCTGAGGAGGCCAGACGGAATGCGTTGATCAAAGAACGGGAGGCCAAAAATAAGGTGGGCGGAATTGCTGACGGCCGGTTTGGTGAAAATGATCCTAGAATGAATCCCGAAAAGAAAATGTTGGAACGGTTTGCTAGAGAAAAGCAGGTATGTTTGTTTTATTCTACTTTATTTTTTTTTTTGCTTTTTGATGGTATTAACTTTTTAAAAATTTTTTTTTTTATTATTATTATTAGGAACGTGCTTCAAAATCATCCTTGTTCAATTTGGAAGATTCTGATGATGAAGATTTCCAACTCACTCATTTCGGCCAATCCTTATCATTTAACGATGACTTTGATGAAAATGATATTGACAGCTCCGAAAAATCTGACGACGATGAGGAAACAAAAGAGCTTCGTGAGATGAGACGGAAGCGTAAGTTGTTGGCCCGAGAAGCCGGCATTGATCTGAAAAGTGAAGCACAAGACGGAGAAGGCAGCGAGCCACCAAAGAAAAAGAGCAAACAGGAGGTGATGAAGGAAATCATTGCAAAGTCCAAGTTTTATAAGTTTGAGCGACAGATGGCAAAAGAAAAGGATGAAATGGAAATCGATTCGCTTAACAAGAAGGAAAATGTCGAGGAATTGTTGGGCGAGCTTCGGGCTGTTGGCAGCTTTACAAAGGTCCCTGAACCCGTACCCCCAATGATTATGGAGACGGATAAACCTGTCGAAAAAACTCATGATGAAGAATACGAACAAAGAGTTAGAGAACTTGCTTTTGAGCGAAGAGCTTTAGCTTCCGATAGAACCAAGACGGAAGAGGAAATCGCAAAGGAAAAGGCTGAAAAGTTGAAGAAATTGGAAGATGAACGTTTGGCCCGTATGAGAGGTGAAGTTGGTGAAGAAGGGGATGAAGATGAAAATGACGATGAAGACGTTGAAAAAAATAAAGAAGGTAAAGATTTTGTTGATGATAATGATGATCTCAATGACGCTGCAGGATTTGGTCTTAAGTCTGCATTAGATCTTTTGAAAAACAAAAAGAACAATGAGGAAGAAGAAGACGAGGACGAAGACGAAGACGAAGATAATGACAGTTTGAATGGCAATCTTCTTATTGAAGATGAATTTCAGGATCTTGAAAGTGATGAAGGCGAAGAAATTTCTGAAGACGAAGAAGAAGAGGAAGAAAAGGACGCTAAATCCAAGAAATTAAAAATTTCAGAAAAATCTGCCAACAAATCTAAAAAGGAAACAGTTGCTTATACCTTTGAGATGCCTGAAGATGTGTCTGATCTATTGGAAATATTCGGCCAATACCCGGCTACTGAGCAGCCCGTCATTGTTGAGCGCATCTTGACTTTGTACGATCCCCGTCTCAGCCCCCAAAACAAGGAGAAGCTTTCCCGCTTTACCAATATTCTAGCTGAATACATCATTTTATCACCAGACATTGTCCCCGAAAAGCCAGAAGAAGATATCGCTCCTATTCTTGATAAGCTTATAGACATTCTTAGAAAACTTGCTGAAAAACATACTGAGTCGCTTGCTGAGTTTTTCCGCGAACAACTCAACAAGGCTGAAGCCCGACTTCAATCGGCCATATCCAAAAACAGGAATAAGCTTGTTACTAAAACACCATCCCATTTGTTTTTGTTTACCATCATTGCAGTCATTTTCTCAACGTCCGACCATTTCAACCAAATAGTCACTCCTGCCTCATTATTAATCGGTCTTCATCTTTCTCAAGTCAATTTGAACGCGCCAAGTGACATTCTCGCTGGGCTTTACATTGCATCCACGGCACTCTCTTATCAACGCCATGCTAAGCGCTACATTCCCGAAATCACTATATTCCTTGCCCGGGCACTGTACTTGCTCTCCCCCAACGAAATAAAGCCAGAAGATGTTCCTATAGACATTTTCATGGGTGTTATTGATACCTCAAAGAGATTTGCAGCGTCTAAAGACGTCGATTCCCCCAAATACAAGGCACCTCTTGCCTTACGGTTACTCCATACTATTGATTCCAAGAGTGCTAAGGAAGCTACCAAAATAAACACTCAACTTTACCGCAAAGCACTAGAAATCCTAAACTCGTTCATGACCTTGTGGACCGAAGACTCTGCATTTATTGAGATTTTCTCTCCATTCTTGTCTCTTGTCAAAAACAACCACCCTGCCACTTTTGAGCAACTTTCCAAGCGTCTGGATTTTGCCCAGCGGGCCCGTGTACCTCTCACCCTGCAAACCCACCGTCCCATCCCCATTGCTTCCAAGATTCCCAAGTTTGAAGAAAACTACTCGGTCGACAGAAAGTCGTACGACCCCGACGTCGTTCGCCGCGAACACCGCAAACTCCAGGCCGCCGTCAAGAAGGAACGCAAGGGCGCTATTCGCGAAATCCGCAAGGACGCCCACTTTATTTCCCGCGAAAAGCTTCGCGAGCGCAAGGAACAAGACAAGCAATACCACGAGAAACTTCACAGACTTATCAGCACCGTTGCTACAGAGGAAGGTACAGAGAAAAACAAGTACGAGCGCGAACGCAAGTTGCGCAAAAAGAAACATTAGTCCTAATGTTTTGTACTTGTCACTATTATCGTCGTTATTATTATTATTATCAACATCAACATCATTATCATCATCATCATCATCATCATTTTTTTTCTTCTTTTTTTTGGTTTAGATTCTCTTTAGGCTTATGTATTATTAATAAATCGTTATATATAAAAAACTATTTTTTTCTTTTTCTTTTTCCTTTTTTCTTTTTCTTTTTCTTTTTATTTATTACTTTTATTCGTTTTTTAAAAAAAAAAAAAAATCCCCAATTGATTCTATTTTATTCATTTAATCACCTAAGATGGCGGTGCGGGAGGTTGCTGCGGTGTTTCTTCCAACGGCGGGGCATCGGTCATTGGCACGTCTTGAGCGTCGCTAGCCGGCGCAGGAACAGGCTCGGACACAGCGTTTGGCTGGCTTTGGGAGGGCGGCGCGGACTCCGAAGGCGTGGGGTTAGGTTTAGGATTGGAAACGGGTGTTATTGTTTGTTCGACGGTGGCATTGCTCGCTGGAGGTTCGTTAGGAGTTTGGGTTGGCACTTGAGTTGGTGCTTGAGTTGGCACTTGAGTTGGTGCTTGAGTTGGTGCTTGAGTTGGCACTTGAGTTGGCACTTGAGTTGGTGCTTGAGTTGGCACTTGAGTTGGTGCTTGAGTTGGCACTTGAGTTGGTGCTTGGGTTGGCGCTTGAGTTGGTTCTTGAGTTGGTGCTTGAGTTGGTGCTTGAGTTGGGGCTTGAGTTGGGGCTTGAGTTGGAGCTTGGGTAGACGCTTGGGTAGATTGATTCGATATCGCCGACTCCGTGCTGACGGTAGCAGGAACCGACGATGGAGGAACAGCAGCAGTTTCTGGAGCGGGTGTGTTATCAGAAGCAGGAATAGAGGATAATGCGGGAGCAGAAGCTGGAGCAGGCTGGACGGAAGCAGTGGTAGGACCAGAAACAGAGGCAGACTCTGGGATGGGAGCTGGGATGGGAGCAGGGACGGGAGCAGGGACGGGAGCAGAGACGGGAGCAGAGACGGGAGCAGGGACGGGAGCAGAGACGGGAGTTGGAACAGAAACGGCAGGAACCTGAGCCGGTATTTGGGCCGGAGCCGAGATTTGGGCAGAAGCTGGAACTGACATTGGAGCAGCAACAGGGGCGGGAGCTGAGGCAGCTACTGGGGCAGATGAAGGAGGGGGGACAGAGTTTTCTGAAATGGTTGTATTAGAAGATGGAATAGGTGCAGGCTGGATGTCACCGGAAGAAGCAGGTATCGTTGATCCAGGTGCTACGGGATCTATTGATGGAGTAGGATTTGAAATTTCTGCGCTTTTTTGGATCTCAGCCTTTTTTGCTTCGATTTCATCTCTAGATAAAGGTTTTGGGACATCGAGGGTAGCACGAACAGGCATAAATCTCGATTTTTCAATAATTGATAGTCCATATTTCTCCTTAAGTTCTTTTATAAATGTTTCTTCTGTATCTGATTTTTTCCCATCGCCTACAGTCGCTGTTGACAATGTACCAAATTCTTCACGAAAAGCTTCAGTGGCCTTCTTAAAAAAATTATACTTTTCCCGTCCAGCCTCATCATCTTCAAGTAATGGGCTATTCAAATTGACAACCTTATCAATATACTCTTCCTTTGCGCGACCTTCGATATCAGTAGTGGATTTAGCCCCATTCACGTATTTTTTGGTATCAACTGCGGTACCCAAAATCAATTCCATCCATTCATGATATCTAATATAACGAACCATAGAGGTATCCCTAAACGACACAGCATCCACAAAGTCCCTGGAGCTACCAATTTCTTCCAAATCATCACCGTACTTTCCACCGGTCGCAATTGCAGCCAAATCCTGTTGTGGTTGCGGGGCTGGAACTTGTTGCGGCTGTGGAGGAGGTGGTTGCGGAGTATTTTGCTGGATTTGATTTTGGTAAGCACTCACAATGGCCGCTTGTTGCTGAGGGTTCATATGCGTATTGTAACCATATGGCGTTTTCTCAACACGTCCAGAATTGTGTATACGTTTGTTATAGGGAGAATTATTGCCTCTTGGACCGACCATTTTTGAAAGTGTATTTAATGAGCTGGGGTAGTAGATAAATAATAATGAAAATGATAGTGTTGGGCGGTGTCAATAATTATAAAAAAATTAAAAAAAAAAAAAAAATAAAAATAAAGTGAATATTTACCAATTAAATTTTTTAAGAAAAAAAAAAAAAACTACATAGCGCGTTTATGACTAATCATTACAAACCAATTACATAATCAACATTTGATTTATCGACAACTGCTCAAACTTGAAACTCAACGCCGTAATTATCTACTGAGATAAATCGTGAAGAAAGACCGGTATGGTATGGTATCCCTTGGTTTTACCAAACATCCTTTTAGCGTAGCAATATAGCATTGTCTATCTTGACACCAGCATTTTATACTCACAACAGGGTAGACTGTTATTCCAAGGGGGTATACATCCATTTTGTCTAGCACTAAGGTGACTCACTTTTACGTGTTTATTTTATTTTATTTTGTTTGTTTAGATTATACCAACCCAAACTCTAATACCAGCAGATTATATACACCATAATTAATCATGCAAAACTCTCGATTTCTGGGAAAACGTTCCTCCTTCTCAAACTTTTCTCCATATAGACCAAGCCTCTCATCATATGAAGAGTACAGTCATAACCAGTCTCAGAAACAGCAACAGCAACAACAACAACAACAACCACCACAGCAGCAGCATTATAACATCCCGCATCCGTCGCTTTGTCCTCCTTCGCAACAGCAACAACCACAGCAAATGAGTACAATACAACAAAACACCAATAATGAAGACCAATTGCATTTTGGTGGGGGAAACTCGTATTCAACAACCTATGGACCACCTCAAGTGTACCCTTCAGGAACTCATCAATCGACTGCAATGAATGGAACAAAATCAGCATCATCATCTCCTGGATACCAATCATATCCTTATCAATACTCTCAATCACAACAACAACAACCACATCAACAGCAACAGCAACAGCAACAGCAACAGCAGCAGCAACAACAACAACAACAGCTACCAGCTCAGCAACAACAAGGCCAGCAGAAACAGCATATTCAACCATCGTATTATTCTCAACACACAGCAGGTCAAAAAGGACGCTTTGAATCACATTGGCCTTTATATTCCGTTGACTGGGCGCATTGTGGACCGTCCGACATTAACATTGTAGCAGTCAGCACATATTCGGAAGATCTATCTAATAAAATTCAAGTCACTCAAGCTTACCCCTCAGGCCAATCCAGCACAGGTTTAATGTCCCCCAAATCGCTTGAATTTTTACCATCAGTGGATTTTGCCGTTCCCTACCCTTGTACTAAAATATCCTGGGCTCCAGCATCATACCAGGCCTCTATAAGTTCAATACCCTTAATAACTACTGGCGATTGTCTCCGCCTTTGGAATTATAATGCAGAGAGCCGCCGTCTTTTTCAAAGATGTGCGTTAGTTAATAAAGCCAAAGCCAACTATATGCCTCCTATAACGAGCTTTGATTGGAACTCAGTTGACCCATCAATCGTGATTACCAGCTCTATCGATACCACATGTACCATATGGGATATTGCGTCTTCTACCCCCAAAACCCAATTAATTGCACATGATAGCGAAGTTTATGATGTGGCGTTTGTACATGATTCTACAGACATTTTTGGATCGGTTGGGGCTGACGGGTCTGTCCGAATGTTTGATCAAAGAGCATTAGATCATTCTACCATTATCTATGACCCACCAAACCCCGTTCCCTTGGTTAAAATTGAAGCGAACCCGCAAGACTCTAACATTTTGGCCATTTTAGAGTCCGATTCACACGACATCTTTCTTTTAGACATCAGAATGCCTGGAAGTCCTGCCGCAGTATTGAAAGGCCATAGTGCACCTGTCAATTGCATCCGATGGGCGCCGCCATCTGCCGTTCCAAGGTCTGGCGGCTCCATCCCGGAGTCTCCTGTTTCTCCCGGGGGTTCTTCAAGTAGTCTTCCCCCCATTCGAAGCTTTAGACACGTCCTAGTGTCTGGTTCCGATGATTGCCAAGCCATTATCTGGGATGCAAGTACATCTGTTCAATACCCTATGCGCCTAAACTCGCCCACTTCATCATCATCGTCATCATCATCATCGCCAAATAACTTAACCAGTTTGCCAGGGCGTGGCAATGCAAATACCAATAAAGAAGGTTATTCAATTCTTGGTGCATATACTCACAACTATGAAATAAATGGTGTTACATGGAGCAGGGATCGGTCTTGGATTGGAATAACTGCAGGAAGAGGATTGCAGGCTATTTCTTTATAAGTAGTTTAAAGTATCAATATATTATTTTTATTTTATTTTATTTTATTTTTTGTTTTGTGGACATAGATGAAAATTAAGGGAAAAGGAAAGATAAATTATTATTATAACATTAAACATAAAAAACAAACAAAAAAAAAACCAAAATTCATTCATTTTCTTTATACAAATTAGAGCAATCAACTCTATTTATTTTTTCTTCTTCTCTACTTTGTTTGTTGGTGGTCCTTAGTTTGGACGGATTCGATATGAACATCGGTATCCTTGATATCAGCATCAACGTCTTCTTTCATGGTGATTTCATCTTTTTCAATATCGTCCAGTTTTTTCTGAACGGTGGCAAGAGCAGCGGCAGCAGCCTCTGCATCATCGGAAACAAAGTTGACGTTTCTTCTTTCAGGACCCATAAATACAACCAATAAAACGTAAGCAAAGACAGCACCCAAGAAAATGGCCATAACTTTACCGTAGTCATATTTTCCTTCTATTATGACGCCATTTTCTTCACGGAGAGGAAACTGGGCACCGATTTTAGCTTCAATAGTACTACTGGCTGAAGAAGCCAAGTTACCAAGTTGGTAAGCTGTACCAACAATGGCAGCTCTGAATTCAGGGGCGGAAAGTTCGGATGCATAAATAGGAACAGTAGCCCAGGCACCCTGAACAGCAAACTGGAAGAAAAAGACGGCAGCATTAATACCAGTACCCTTTATGTAAATCCAAGGATAACACAATGCACCACCAAGAACACAGCAAAATATGACAGTTAATCTTCTTCCAAGGAACTGAGAAATATGTCCCATGAAGAAAGAACCAGCAATAGCTCCAAGATTGGCGACACAGTTAGTGACGGTGGTGGCGTCTTTACTGAAACCAAGTTGAACCTTGAGGAAAGTTGGATACAAATCTTGAGAACCATGAGACATAAAGTTCATACCGGCCAAAAACAAAACAAGATAAATGAAATTGGGCCAGTAAATCTTTGCAGCGGCTTGGACTTGATGGATGTATCTCAAACCAGCATTTTCACGTTGACGTGCCTTTTGTGCCAAAAAGGTATCTGTTTCAGGAAGACAGAGTCTGAAAGCAATGAGAAGGGCAGTAGGTCCAGAGCCGAACCAAAACAAGGCTCTCCAGCCATAGGGGGAATTATATGTAATGATCTGGTTGAAGATGACACACAAAAGATAACCAAATGAGTAACCAAGCTGAAACATACCAGAGATGATACCTCTGCATTCAGGAGGACAGTCATCCAAGGCTGTTGCAGCAACGTTACCATATATACCACCCATAGCAACACCCAAAAGTGCACGAACAGCCAGGAATTGTTGGTAAGTTTGCACAAAGCCTGTACCGAGTTGAAGAGCAATGAAACAGATACAATTCACAACAAATGGCCATTTTCGTCCATACTTGTCTGCTGGAATACCAAAGAGAATACCACCAGCGGCACGGAACATGAGAACAAGGGTAATACCCCAGGTAATATCCTTAACAGGTCGGTCAAGAGCCTCAGCGATTTCAGTGGTTGTGAGGGAAACTGAGAAGAAGTCAAAAGCGTCCCATGTCCATGTCAAGAATGCAACAATGAAGAATAACCAGTTTTTAACACTCATTAATCCCAATGTGAAGAAGGGGTTTAATATGAGTGTCAGTCTGCTGGCATGAGTCCCATCCGATAAAACCACACCAGCTGGTAATGTGTCTGGTTTTAAGGTGATTGGTCTTCTTTTGATATATTTCCAAATAGAAGGACCTGTGAGCTTTGGAGGATTTCCTCTAAAATCGTATTTGCCCATTATGAAGTTTTAAGTATTATATGTATATATTATGTTGTTATTAAGAATAGAAAAGAAGAGTTAAAAAAATAAATTGTGGATATTCTTGAATATAAAAAAAAAAAATTGAATAAAGAAATAAAAGAATAGAAAGAAATAAAGATGAGAAAAGAAAAAAAAAAAAAGAGAAATAAATCATTTTTGAAGGACTTTTTGTATATATTTATATTCAAGAAAAAAAAAATTTTTTAATAGAAGAGTATTATAGAATAGTAGAAAATAAATTTTTTTTTGTTAACGACAAGATTAAAAAAAAAAAAAAAAGTTAAATTTAGGGGTTTTTACTCCACAAAAAAAAAAAAAGGCATCGAATACCCGGTTGTGCTTCCCCTCATGTCCTTTTTTCCCCCACAAACAAAAAAAAAAAAGTAAAACATGATAAATAAATGATTCATTATGTTATTATTATTATTTGTTATTCAACTTTGCATTTGTGGTAATCCATCAGTTCTGGGGTGACTGTAAATTTTTTTTTTTACAAAAAAAGAAAGTGTATGTATACATACTTTCACAATACATTCTTTTGCATCTATTTGTTTATATTTTTATTTTAATTTTTTTTTTTTTTAAAAAAAAGAGAAATAAAAATTACAAAAAAATTTATTTACAAGCCTTCTTTTAGATTTTATGAAGAAAAAAATTTTTTTTAGCTTCTTTATAAGCTGTCTAAGTCTAGTTTACTTCAAGGTGGCACTTCTATTCAAGTATTTCCTTCTACTTTAAAACAAGCTCGAAGTTAAAATTCTGTTGGTTTTGAAAAAAAAAAGAAAAAGAAAAGGGGGCTTTTTTTCCATCATCTTTTTTTTCTCTCTCTCTCTCTCGCTCTCTCTTTCATTATTTTTATTTTAATATCTTTTATACTTATACTTTTGCTCTAGTGTGTTCATGCGGTTATGCTTACCGTTAGCGGAACATCATAAATAACAATTTCCATATTTACTTTTTTAAGCTTTTGCATAATATTCAACAAAAAACGAAATTCAAATTCAAGGTTTATCGGCAAAGACTTGGCTTTTTTTTTAAACAATGTACATTAAATATATATATAAAACACAAAAGACGTTGAGCCACTAGCTAGTTCTGATAAAGCAAAACATAGATAATTTTTTTTATTCAAAATTTCAAATTTCAATTGCTTAGCCATCAAGTTGTGGCTTATTCTTAAAAAGTCAAAAGTTAATAGTTTGTATTAAAATGAATAATGTGTAAATTATTCAATAAGCTAAATACAAATCTAAACAATCCAAGGTTATTTTAGTTATTTAAAAAAATTTTTTTTTTGAGCTTATGTATTATCTCAATGAAAAGCTTTTTCTCTTATATATTCAACAAAAAGGAATTCCTTTTATTTTAGTCAACAGACTGAGTTGTCTAAGCAAGAAGAAAAGAGAAACTAATAATTATTTTCAAAAAAAAAAAAAAAAAAAAAAAAAAAATTACAAATAATTATTGTGGAAAA
>JAKTYK010000034.1:0-20016 GCA_030578655.1 Magnusiomyces starmeri
AAAAAAAAAAAAAAAAAAAAAAAAAAAAAAAAAAAAAAAAAAAAAAAAGACACAATGAGGCATAAAAAACACACCAAGTAGGATGTCTTCCTAAAGAAATAGATCCTTTATTTGGAATCAGGACGTCTGAGGAGTGTTAGAAGAAGGAAAAAATTAAAATAAAAGAAATAAAAAAGATTTTTAAAATCTGCTTACCGGAAGTTTTACCAAATATGTTTTTTTTGAATACCAAGTATCCTGCAATTGATTTCTGAGAAGTCTAATTAAGAAAACAGAAATTGTAAATTAGATTAATATTTCTTTTCTTTTCTTTTCTTTTCATATATATATTGTTAAAGTCATACCGATTGATTCATTATTTATAAGAATTTTGTTTTAACTATTTAAAAAAAGAAAAAAAAAAAAGAAAAAGAAAATAAAAGTGGAGATTTTTATTTATTTATTTATTTATTTTAAAACAATAAAAACGAAAAGATTATTCAAATAATTTGATATTGCCAAAAAACTCATCAGTTAATTTATAAATCAAGTTATAAGAGATAAATACACAACGTATTCTTTATTTATAGATATGACATTTTAAATAAAATTGTGTAACAATAATTTGTATTTGCTTTTGTAATATATATATATATAATAATACGACGCCTCCCCATCTAGAAATCAAATACCATCAAGTGAGGGGAAAAAAAAAAAAAAAAAAAAAAAAAAAACAACTAAGAATAACCATCATCATCACTGTTATATACAATTGGAACGATAACTTGCAATATTTTAAAGTTAAATATATACCAACAAATTTCTTCTTCCTTTTTTTTTTTTTTTTTTTTAAATAATACCAATAAATAAAAATAAAAAAAAAAATGGAATATTCTTCTGATGAAGAAAATTATGAGGAACAGATATTGCAACGGAAACCGTTGTTTAGTAGGATGCCAGATATAAATGAGTCCGGTCGTAATAGTTTTGCTTCAGTGTATTATGATTCACTGAAAAAGAGTGCCGAACGTAAACAATTTGTGCATACCAATACGTTTTGCTATTATTGTGGACAAAGCCCAATTCGAGGCGTTAGATACCGGTGTGTTGAGTGCCATGAAATAGATTTTTGTCAAGAGTGTGAAGCAAAGAAATGCCACACCCAGTTTCACGTCTTGTTGGAAATCCGTATTCCTATTCCTTGGAATCTCTCTCCAAAAATAAAAATTAAGCCTAGATTTTGTGGCATACCAGAGGGAGTTCCTAAAACCCTTCCTGATTATATAATTGGGAAACTAGCTGCTGAGAGTAATTGTAGGTATTGATGTTTATATATATATATATATATATATATATTATTTGTTATACTAATTTATTAAATATTTAGTATCTCATCAAACAATCTCGAGTGAATATGAGAGGTTTTGTGCTATGGCTGACGTAGTTGAGTTTAATGATGATGGCACATTGAGGTTACATGGCATTTCAAAAGGCAGGTTTAATGACCTTATGCTTTACCTCATAGAAAGCGACCGTCTTTTAACTTGCTGCTTCCGTTTCTTTGATCTGAATCGCAATGGTATAGTGGAATTTTCTGAATATATAAAACAAGGAGCCCTTATCGCACAACCAAATATTACAAAAGAACTTCTGACTGGTAAGTGCTAAAGTGTATTTAATTAATTTATATTTGTACTAAATTTTTTTATTTATTTATTTTTTTATTTATTTTTTTATTTTTAGCTGTACTTAAAGGACTCGATAATGATGGTTCAGAGATTTTGGATATAAATACTTTATTGCATGTTTCTGAAGAGTTTACAAAGTTTTTAGCGACAGCGGGTATCACATCATACAAAGAGCAACTATTAGAGACGGCATTATTTCTTTACGATCCAACAAAGACAGCGTCGTCACAGTTTCAAGTGCCATCAATCAGCCATTTCAAAGAAATCTTAAACTTGGAGTATAATAACCATCGTGATACTGCGGAGAAATATATTGATAAACTGATCAAGTTGGAAAAAGAATACGAGGAGACGACTAATTTCGATAGATGTGACCAAAGAATCAATGTTTTCGGGATGAGAGATGCAGCTCTTATGCAGTTTCACGCCGAAAAAGCTGTCCGGATTTTAAAAGACAGATATTTTAATGGTCGTGACAAGGTGAAAATTGATGAAATAGTGGATTTATACATGTCCAGTATGGAAACTAAGGGCTCGGAATATGTAATCTGTGCTTCAACTTTTATGTCCTATATTTACGCTGTGAAATTTATTTGAAAAAAAGACTTTCTCTGTTATCTAAAAAACAATAATAATTTATCCAAACCAATGGAATTCTAGTCATATGTCATTACTAACACGCCACCTGGTGCATGTTCCACAGCCTTTACCAATTGGCCAATCAACGCTGCGGCAAATGTCAGCAACGCACGGCTAAACATAGTTTATTACTCATGTTGGAAACATTTTTGATCTGCCGTTGTGCGTGTTGCGTTTATCAGCCTTTTTTTTTTTTTGTGTGGGATGTTTTATATCAATGATTGTATATAAATATGTCTGGATTTCTCTGAAAAAATTGAAATTATTCTTATTATTTTTTTTATTTTTTTTTTTTTTTTAATTCATATTATTATCATCATCATCATCAAAGTTCTTTATATATATACATATATACCAAACAAAAACAATAAATACAAATATATCTTAAAATGTCTGCCGTCTCATCGAAATGCTGTGGAAAATCCAAGGATTGCGTTTGCGCACAAGAAGCCTCATGCTCCTGTGGAACCAAGGTAAGTTTTATTTTATTTGAAGGAAGAAAAAAGAAAATAAAAACAAAGATTCTAACTCAATTCCTTTTGTTCATATTTACAGAAAGCCGGACAATGCAGCTGTGACCGATCCGAAGTTGAAAACAAGGCAGTCGATCCCTCAAGTGCCTGCACATGCGGCAAGCGACGCGTTGGCGAGTGCACATGCTCCCGAGCACCGATCGAAAACAAGCTGAAGCCTGATGAAATTGACTTTACCTATGCCCATAAGAAATAATCACTCTTCCTCTCCACCGCCAAAATCTAGGACGATATTATCTTTATGATGTTTTCTTCATGACTTTTTTTTTTTTTTTTTTTTTCCCTCTCATCTTAATTTCTTGTTTTTATTTATTTTATTTATTTATTTTTAATGGGTTCCCTTTCTAGTTTTTTTGTATTTTTATATGTATTTTTATATTTAATTTGATTGTTTTTATTATTTTATCAAGTACACTGTTTGTGGTATTTAAAAAAAAAAAAAAAATTGTGGGCCAAAAAAAAAAAAAAAAAAAAAATTTGAAAACAACCCCACATATCACCTGACAAGGGTAAGGGTTATATATACATATATATATATATATATATATATATGCGTACGAAATTTCTTTACTTCACTTGACCTTAAATTCAAACTACATATCCAGCACTTTACTACTATTACATATTAAAAACAATGACAGACACATTTTCTCAGCCAGACCAAAATGCAGGCACAACAATGACGAGCGGGAAAACGACTCCATACGACCATGCACAGCAGTCGCAAAACTACCACAAGGGCTACCGGGTGGAGAGCCCGGGGAGGGCCGCCGGCGGCGGGGACGACGGCACGATCACCATTGACCCGCAGCGCAAGATCCGGCACCTGACGGAGAAGCAGCGGGCGGCCATTCTGCAGTACTTTGAGGACAAGACGCTGCACATCCAGCGCCGGTTTGTGTCCCGGCTCAGCCCGCCCAACGGCTACGACGGTCTCGAGGACCTTGTCTCCGACGTGAACAAACTTGTGGCAGTCATCTGGTACTCCATCGTGTCCAGCCAGCCGCTCTCGTCGTCTTCCTCGATGGCCCCTCCGTTGACGGAAGCCGTTCATCAAGGCAGTAGCAGCACCGGTGGCAGTGGGGAGATTCAAAGCGAAATTAATGAAAACAGTAGCAATAGCAACACCAATAGTAACGACAAAGATAACAGTGATAATAATAACACTAATAATAATAATAATAGTAGTAGTAACGACGATGACGATGTTGATATGGATGATAGCAATTATACGCCCTTTTCTTTCGACAATATCCAGTTCCCCCCGCAGTCAGGCCCCAGGCCCCGGTCCCCGGGCTTTTCGCCCGTCGACGAGCCTACCCAGCCAAGCGACCAAGAAGAAAAAGAAGGAGCAGAAAAAGAAAAAGAAGAATCCAGCCGAGACAGATCCAACGAACCAAGCCAGCAAGGCCAGCAAAACAACAACACTGCCACGGCTCTGAAGCTCTTTGGCCAAAGCTCCATTCTGCTGACGGTCGCAGACAACCTTGTCGACTACATCGAGGGCTACGCACAGAACATGGTCTCCTGCCCTATCCCCGCCGTCCCGGAGCTCCTCAAGCTCATCCACAAACTCGACTCCATCTTTGCTCTTCTCCTCGACCAGCCCCACCTGCTCACAAGAACCGAAATAGTCCGCTTGGAATCCATCGCCGAGCGCACTAGAGTCTCCGTCACCTTGGCTTTGGACCAGGTCCCGGGATACGAAGAAAGCATTGCTAAAGTCTATGAAAAAGTTTTGGATAGAATTACTTGATTTTTTTCTTTTTTTTTCTGTAATATATATATATATATAGTATACTATTATTGTATTAATATTATTATTATTATTACTATTATATTCATTTCATTTCATTACATTAATTAAGACAATTACGAAGGAACTTCTAGGTTAGAGCGTCTTTGGCCCCGCTCGTTTAAGCCAAACAAATAAAGCAGTTCTCTCTGGTTAAGCCGGGACATGCTCTTCATTTCCTTTTCGTCCAACGCCGCCTCGATCATGTTTCTTTTCTTTTCCTGCAGGCGCAGAATGCGGTCCTCGACAGAGTCGTTGATGAAGATGCGGTGCACATTGACAGGAAACTTCTGGCCGATTCGGTACGCCCGGTCCATGGCCTGCTCTTCGACAAACGGGTTCCAGAACGGGTCCAGAATGATGACGTGGCACGCGGCCGTCAGCGTCAGCCCCACGTTGCCGGCCTTGAGACTGATGAGCAGCACAAGCGGGTCCGGCTTCCACGTAAAGTCGTCGATCGTCTTGACTCGCAGATCAGACGACATGGACCCGTCGTACCGCCCGTACGAAATCGGCTCCTTCTCCAGGTCCAGCGCAACCTCCATGAAATCAAGCATGCTCATGAACTGCGAAAACACTAGCATCTTTTGGCCGGGGAAGTTGTGCTTGATTTCTCGGATTTTCTCCAAACATTTCGTCACCTTGGTCGAGCTAATCCAGCCGTGCGGGAAACAAATCTTCAAGTCGGGCCGTGTTACCTCTGGACCTACCATAACGTTGTTATTTTCATCACCTTCTTCTGGTGCTACTCCTGTTGCTCCTGACGATGATGTCGACCCTGACTCACCTTCTTCGTTCTTTATCGAATTCGGTTCCTTTCTGACATCTCGTTTAAACCGATTAGCCGAGCTCAACTTCACATCAATAAGTTCTCCAGGATCTTGTTTGACTGTTGGTTTCGGTGTTGTTGTTGTTGTTGTTGTGGTGGTGGTGGTGGTGGTCATATCACCGGAAAATTCATCTTTCATTTCATCCTTAACAAGAGTCTTTTTCAGTTGCCGCTTGGCCTCTCTCTCTATAAAGTCGTGTTTAGGTGCAAAAAGATCATCATCATCGTCATCATCGTCATCATCATCGTTGTTGTCACCGTCTTTATCGTCGCCTTTTATCTTGATATTACTGACTAAACCGCCGCCATTGCTATCATTTTTGTTGTTGTCGTCGTCGTCGTCATCGTTGTCTTCGTCATTATTGTTATCAATATTCTCATTAGTATTAATGTTTGGATCCTCCGACTTCACTTTAGAGCTGGGTTTTTTGGGCTGATTTCTATAAGATTTCCGATGCGAAGCAATTTGACTATCCGTGAGCCCTTGAATGTAAACCCATTGGAAAACAATGTAGTCAAAGAATGACTTTTCATTAATGACAATGTTACAAGAGGGGCACCGGAACTTAGACTGGACATCGTCACTTGTTGTTTGGAAGTTTTCTGTACAGCAGTCGCTGCAAATGTGGTGGCCACAGGGGGAAATGATAACCACGTCATTTCGATCACATGCATCAAAACACATGGGGCACTGGAACGCCGTTTCTCTCCTTATACGGTCTACAATCATGGCGTTCAGCTTCCGTGCCGCCTTTACTGCTGAAATGCTTGTTCGAGAAGTAAATAGCTCCTTGTCCTTGATGAGATATGCACGCTCCACAATTTTGGGGTGACAACACGCCTGTCTCAACCGAAGAAGCAAAACGAGAATGCTGCTGTAATTTTTGCTAATCGTGTTGTCACTGAGATACTTGTTCATTCTGGCAACGGCTCCACTTTCCAAGTAATCGTAATATTCTCGCTCGTCTGAATCAAAGTCAAAGCTATCCATGTGTATTGTTTTGGGAGGCAGCTGAAGAATAGGCTTCCCATCAATTGTCGTAGTTTTTGTCCTACGCAGCATGACAGCTTTGAGCAAAAATCTAAGCTTCTTCATAGCATCCTGATTAATCTTCTGGGTCCCCTTTTCAAGCGGCTTTGCAATTTGGGTATTGAAAGTGCGGGGGTCGTCATAAGGCTTAGTTCGGAGAAACTTCAATAGACTTTGAAGCTCATAAACGTTATTTTGCATGGGTGTACCACTCAAGCACCAACGGTATTCCGCGTTTAATGAGATACAGGATATAGCTGTATTTGTTTTAGCGTTTTTGATTCTGTGCGCTTCGTCAAGAATGACACGATACCATTTAGTGTTACTCTGATAAAATGGAGACATTCCCAAGTTATCTCCATTGGCAACGACGGGCTCGTTTTTCTTCTTTTTATTGTTTTTTTGAAGTCCAAAGTGCTCCTTGTGCTCATTGCTAATGACACCGTAGGAAGTGATTACTATGTCGTATTGGCTTAGTTGCTCAAATGTATAGTTCTTTCTCGAGGAACCGTGGTGAACATAAACTTTGGGACGAAATTGAGGTAAAATGTGTTTCTCAAACTCCTTTTCCCATTGATATAAGAGTGCCACAGGAGCAATGACCAACGTTGTTTTGAGATTGGGATCAGGGGAAGGATTGGACATAATAAGGGAGATGATTTGGAGGGTTTTCCCTAACCCCATATCGTCGGCCAAAATGCCACCTTTTAGCGATTTCTCTTTATTTAAAAGCCACTTGAGACAAATTTTCTGGTGCTCGTACAAGTTAGAAGCCAAGGACTCTGGAGTACCGACTCGATCTTCGGGGTTCGATTCGTCTTCATCCGCAGCTATATCGTTTAGTAGTCTTTCAATTTCTTTCATATCAACGCTGCCCATTGCTAGGCCAGTGTTATACTGTTGTTCATCAGATGCAAACAAGCTTGGACGACTAGTTTCATCGAAAGATTCATCATCTATTCTATCGATAATTGTTCCGGAGGGAGTGGTTCTCATAAAGAGGCCCCCTCCATTTCTGGTGCCACTGGGGGCAATGGAAACCGGAGGCATTCCCAACTTTGCAGATAAGGACTGGCGGATAAGCGTATTACTATTCATGGATGTTTTTTCCAACAGGCGATTACTTGAGTCTCTTACCAAGATATCCATCTGTCTGATGCTATTCTCTAACTTTACGTTATATTCCTTGTAGTTTTTAATCGATGTGGTGTAGAACTTCATCATTTCGTTCATAATCATTTCTCTGAATCTAGAGTAAAGACTTTTCTTTTCCCAGAGAATCTTTGAGTTATTGGCAAAATAAATACGCTGTTTTTCGTCATCAGGCGAGTGTGAAAGAGTATTGATTCGGGATTGGACAGCATTCCATTGGTTGGTGGTTGTTTCATACCAGTAAGTGTATTTATTTTTTTCACGATTCAAAATAGATATTGACTTTCTGGCCTCTTTTTTTTGAGTGCTATTCAAGGTGGGGAGAACTGCGGTGATAAAATTATCTTCTCGCATCTTAAGAAAAGAAAGGTTATTTCCAACATAATTAGTGTTTAGTTTGGGTCTTTTGTTGTTGTTGTTGTTGTTGTTGTCAACTTCGGCTCTTTGCAAAGAGTCCGAGGAAGATTTAGGATCGTTGTCATCTTCCGTTAAATCTATGGTATCATATTCAATAGACGACGGACGTTTACCGAGGGACGGTTTATTTTGAATGGGAGTGGATATTTGTAAAGGCTCATCGTCACTATCGATTTCAACAACTTCGATTGGTTTAGAGCTAGAAGTGGATGGGGTATAAAAGGGGCGAGGTAGAGGAGTCTGGGGCTGATTAGGGTATGGAGAGGAATGTGATGAAGGATGTCGAGAGTTGTTGCTAATCGGGGGTTTATAGTATGATTGGTTATTAGTAGTGGCGGTGAAATTATTTGTTACAGTAGGTCTTGAAGCAGAAGAAGAAGAAGAAGAAGAAGAAGAAGCAGGTGAGGAAGATGAGGAAAATTGGGGCTGTTGTGAATTCCGAGAAGGAAATAGGGTTGTTGGAGGTCTATTAACAAGTTGTGGTCTATTTAGAGTGGCGCCATTAGAAGACGGGGGGATTTGGTGGAAGAGAGAGGAGGAGGAGGAGGTGGCGGTGGAGGTGGGGTTAGCAAATGAAGAGTTTTGGTAAGAAATGTTATGGGATTGGTTGGAGGGGTTGTTGCTTTGAAAGTTGGAAGTATTGTTTACGTGCCGAGATTGGGTGTTAGGAGATGATGCAGAGATGGAATTCGTTGCGTTTGAGGATGGCAAAACCCCGTACTGAGAAGGCGTAGTGGAGGGTGTTGAGGAGAATGATGCTGTTGTTGGTGCGGTAGTCGAAGGGGTTTCAAAGGACGTGTGATAATGCGCGTTTCCTTGGGATATAGAGGAGGAGGGCAGCGACGGAGCAGTACTGTTTGTTGGAGTGGCAGAAGGAGAAGAGGAGGCGGTTTGAGATTGATTGCCGGTGTATGACTTTTCTTTCAGGGAGGATATTTCCTTTTCAAGAACGTTGAGATCGGTCAAATACTTTGAGAGCAGTTCTAGATAGTTAGGCGAAGAGGGGTTGAGGATGGAAGTTTTCTGCCTTAGAAGATCGCGCTGGGCAATTTTGGCGTCTAGCGACATTGTGGGAAAAAAAAAAAAAAAAGTAAAACAAGAAAATATGTATATATATATGTAAACAAACAACAAACCTCGTCCCCCTTCTTCTATTTATTATATTGTATATATACAAACATCTATATAGATATATATATACATGAATATATACACATATATACATATATATATATATATTACATATCAAAATCTCACGATATATTTTATAAAAAAAAAAAAAAAGGTTTAAAGATTTATGGCGGAGTTTTTTTTTTTTTTTTTTTAATAAATAAATACATAAATATGCATGTAAACGTGTAACTGTAACAATAGTTGTAATACATGGTGGCACCTGCGCATGTGATCATCTGCAACGTTGTTTAAACGAGAAAAACGTATCCATGTGATCACCCGTTGGCTAGTCACCTGACAAAACGGGCACAAGTTACCCTGTCGGTACGACGCGCACGAGGCACACGACACGTACTACACGTACCGGGACACGCACTACACAAAAAAGAAAAAAAAAAAACTTTTTTTTTTTTTTTTTTTTTTTTTTTTTTTCATTTGAAAAATTCTAGCCACTAAGAAGCCGTCACTAGTTTCCCTTTTTGGGTAGGAGATGTTGGTAAAGGGCTCGTTTTTTTTTTATTTATTTATTTCTTTGTATTGTTTGCTTCCTTTTTTTATTTATTTATTTATCTTTAAATATATATATATATATATATATCAAACCAAATATACAATCATTCAATTATACTCGCCTTCTGTCGTAAGCAATGAAGAGTTCGTGCTTCCACAGAGGCGCTAGGTCTTTGGCTTACCCCCACTGTCTCTTTAGATCCTCTCATGTAGGCTCATCCCTTGCTTCTAAACACACGCTATCCTCTCGTCAACTATTCTCCACCTCCTCTACCCCCCGATCATCGGACGAAATCGCTTCCGATCCATCATCCATTTTCCCCCGCTCCAGCATCTCTAACGGCCTTTACGATTCTACGCTTCTTCAGCATCCAGGAGAAGTGATTCCAAAGTTCGACAAGCTTTATACCGAGTACATCAACAGTGGCTATCTCAAAGAGTCATCATTAGGCAACAGTAATAACAGCAGCAATAGCACCATCAGTACTCAAAATAATAATAATGATGCTCCTCAAGCATCCCATAAATTCACGCCGGAAATTGTTTCACTGTCTCATGCAATCCAAATGAGGGACGCTTTCAAAGCCTGGGATGAATTCAACAAAGTTCTAACCGACGATCTGTTTTATGTCCGAAACCTGACCCGGCTAGAGTGGCATTTTCTTTTGAATCTTGTCAGCTCTAAGCCATTCAAGGATCCCGGGTGCTGGTCCAAAACAAAAATTGTCTTTGAATCGATGGTCAATCTAGGAATCCCGCTTACCCCGCTAGAGTACTCCAAGATCATGAATGCTGCATACCGAACCAAAAACTATCAGCACGTGGACCAGCTATGGAACCACATCCGAACATCCTCGCAATACGGCACATCGGTCGAGGTGTGGAACAGCTACATCAATGCCACATGCAACGCCGACGAGAACTTGTGGGCAAGACGCTTCAACAAATCTAAAAGTGTCACGTTCAATGGCTCCAAAAAGGTTCCGAAGGAAGAGCCGCAGGCCGTCAACCATGCCGTCAATCTGGTGACTCAGATGATTGAGGAGGGCGTCTCGCCAAATACCAAAACGTTTGAATTGGTTTTGAAATACCTGGGGCAAGCCGGAGATTTGGATTATGCAAAATCAATAATTTCTTCGCTGTGGGGGGTTTCATTAGATTCTTCTGCTTCTTCATTCGAATTAGACACCCCTAAACTCTCAATCGGTGATCTCTGTTACCCTGAGATCTCGACATTAACAGCCATCATGAATGCCTTTTCCGTGGCGGACCATTTTGTTGAAGGGCTGCAGATAATGGAAAAGATGCAGAAGCAATACAACATTGTTTTGGACCAAAGCGACGAGGCTTTGAAGTTGTGGAAACAAGCAATGAAGTGGGCGTTTTTGACGACGGAGCCGATGGGCAACACGCCGCCAATAGCCTTGGAGCTCATTTGGAAAACCATCATAGAAACATACAAGATTGAGCCAACAAAGTCCATGATTCGGTATAAATTTCTGCGAGACATATCGCGCCGCGATTACGACGCAGCCTCACAGCTACTCCCTGTGATACTACAATCCTCAAACGTTGATTCCCCCAATAGATTCGTGGCCTGGTGCCTGCGCAGAATAGGTAAGGGATACATTCGGGCTGGAAAGGTGGACAAGTGCAATTCGCTTTTCAAGAAATGGGCACCTTTGGATCCACTCTATGCCCAAGTTGCTCATGACGTTGAGTTGTTCAATACCCCCAAAGTATGCGGCAAATACTCTTCTGACATTTTGTCCATGGAAACCCTAACACGGATTGAAGAGCCTTTAATTGATGATACAACCACGACAACAACAACAACAACAACAACAACAACTATAACAACAGATCCTAGCATTAATGAACTCTATGACAAAAGCCATGATACTCAATCTAAAAGAGAACAAAGCGGTGACTTTGTTTTTGCAATGGCCAATTAAGATGAAATATTTATATATATAAACAAAAAATAATAATAATAATAATAATAATAATAATAATAAAATAAAAGTATTAAAACATTGACTATTCAAATATCTAATATACACAAATTCAAAAACATATAAACTATCCTATAATATAAAATAAAATAAAATAAAATATAGAAAATATAAGACTTTTTTTTTTTTTTTCTTCTTCTTCTTTTAAACAATAGGATACAAATCATTAACAGTCATATATCTTGAGAAAATTGTCCAAGCATGACGGAACCACTTCATTTGGGAGATGTGAGCTTTAGTCATTGCGGACCAAGTTTTGGAGTACTCGCCAAAGTCGGAAACAACAATGACGGGCCGGGGTGTTTCGTCGCGGGAGGTCAGCTGGGCAAAGTAGCTGAAGAAAGTGTCCAGAACAAAGATGTATTTTCTGTAAATGGGGACGGACTTCAAGGTCCAAACGTGCAAGTTCAACTTTGCTTGCTTCTTCGCAGGTTGCTTTCCCTCCCCAACGTCGCGCTTAGTAACAGGCGCATCGTCGCCAGAGTCTAGAGGCCCCTGCTCAGGCTCGGCAGCATATGTTGCCTGTTGAGACTCCTTGGCCAGCAGAAGCGCGGCCTTATGCAGGGCCCGGTGGTTTGCGTGGCCCGACACGCCGTCCTGGTCAAATGTGAGGACGTGGATCTTGTTGTTCATGTCCGGCCCGCGTTTGCGGAGCACGTCGGCGGCAATCAGGAGTTTGGCGTGGGCAGCCAGAAGCGTGTCGTTCCATTCTGCAGACATGGAGTCCGGGAACAGCGCGGCGTTGTCGACGACCTCGAGCACAGACACGTGGTCCTCGGGCGTGCCGAAGAACGAGACGGCCGTTTCGAGCTCATGCTTGCGGATGTGGCCAATGCCTTCATTGTCGCCCGTCGAGAAGCACAGAACGGACACGTCGGCATTGTATTGCTTCAGCCGGTGCAGCGTGGGCCCGAAGAACATGGACTCGTCGTCCGGATGCGCCGTTAGCAGGTACACGGTGCTGTTCTGGAGTGACGAGGGGAACGACGAGGGAGGGTATATAACTAGAGCCAATGTCCATAGCAACGAGGGTATAAGCGCGCCGAGAACAAAGATCCAGGCACTGGAGAAAAAGGTTGGACGTCTTTGCGAAGCAACAGCCGGGTTATTTCTGGCGGCTCGCGAGGCTTCCAAATGGGCACGTAGGCGTCTGAAAGCAGCCATTATAGAGGTATGTATGAATATGGAGTAAACGGTGATGATGATTGTATAGAAGGAGCGGATCGGAACCACGATCCCAAAAAAAAAAAAAAAAAAAAGGCGGGCGGTATTGTTTGTTTGTTTGTTTATTTATTTTATTTTTTATTTTTTGATATTACAAAACTGCTAAGATGCAACATGGTAATGTAACACGTTTGTAATATCAATGTAACATATAGTTGTACCAAAAATGTAACATTTGCCGTGATTTTACTATTATTTTATTATTATTACGTCGGTGAACTTCGTTTGTTTGATGATTTTAGCGGTCGTCAATATTTTCTTTCTTCCTTTTTTTTTTTTTTTTTTTTTTATATATACCTTTTTTTTTCATATTCATCAATCAAATACAATGGCAGAATTCATTAGGTATGTCTGTTTAATTCTAATCATTCAGCCTGTTGAATTATATTTGAAACACAATAACTAACCATCTATAACTCGTTTCTAACTGTTTTTTTTTTTTTTTTTTTTTTGGGGGAAGGTTCTTTTGTTTAGAACAGAGATCTTTGGAACAATCTTTGAGATCACTAGTCGTTACTCCGATCTGAATCCTGTGGGAATGGGAGCTTTCGGACTTGTCTGGTAAGTTTTGCAACAGATTTGTATATATATATATATATATATATATATATAAACAAGTGATAACGTTAAACAACGGAATATCCACACACACACAAACACACCCTCTAATTTCTTTTTAACTTATTATTGTTATCATTATCATTATCATTATCATCACTTTCTCCTTTCTTTCCTTTTGAAGCTCTGCTAAAGACCAACTTTCCGAACAGAATGTTGCCATCAAAAAGATCCTGAAACCATTCAGCACGCCTGTTTTGGCCAAGCGAACGTACCGCGAGCTGCGTCTGCTCAAGCAGCTGCAACACGAAAACCTAATCAGCTTGCGAGACATATTCATCTCCCCGCTAGAAGACATTTATTTCGTCACGGAGCTGCTGGGAACCGATCTGCATCGCTTACTGACCTCCCGGCCCTTGGAGAAACAGTTTATCCAGTACTTTTTGTACCAAATTTTGGTAAGTTTTTATTGTTTTTATTATTATTATTATTATTATTAAGTTCCCCGATTAACCTAATTATAATACAAACAGAGAGGCTTGAAATATGTCCACTCTGCCGGCGTCGTTCATAGAGACTTGAAGCCGTCAAACATTCTCATCAACGAAAACTGTGATTTGAAGATCTGCGACTTTGGTCTTGCCCGCATCCAGGACACGCAGATGACGGGGTACGTTTCGACGCGGTACTACCGGGCGCCGGAGATCATGCTCACCTGGCAGAAGTACGACACGGAGGTGGACATTTGGAGCGCGGGGTGCATTTTTGCGGAGATGCTGGAGGGCAAGCCGCTGTTCCCCGGGAAGGACCACGTGCACCAGTTCTCGATCATCACGGAGCTGCTGGGGTCGCCGCCGGATGACGTCATCGACTCGATCGGGTCCGAGAACACGCTGCGGTTTGTCCGGTCGCTGCCCAAAAAGGACCCCGTGCCGTTTGCCACCAAGTTCAAAAACGCCGACCCCGACGCGATCGACCTGCTCGAGAAAATGCTCACCTTCGACCCCCGCCGCCGCATCTGCGCCGCCGACGCGCTTGCCCATCCCTACCTGGCCCGCTACCACGACCCCAACGACGAGCCCACCGCCGCCGTCGCGTTCGACTGGTCCTTCAACGAAGCTGACTTTCCTATCGATACTTGGAAAGTCATGATGTACACAGAGATTTTGGACTTTCACAAAGTCGATCCAGCAACCTTGCCTCATGACCTAGGAGCCCTTCAATCTCAACCTAGTTGAAATATATATATATATCAAGTTTTATTTATTTTTTTTTATTTTTTTATTTTTTATTTTTTTATTTTTTATTATTGTTATTTTTTACATATTAAATATAAATACATACAGTTTAATTTATTAATCTAATCTATTAAGAACTCAATTATCATTATTGTCATTGTTATTGTAAATATCATCATCATCATCATCATCATCGTTAACTAACCCGCCCTGTTTAGCGAGAGAATAGAACAACGAGTCCTTGTTCTTGAGCAGGTTCTGGGGGGTATCAAACTCGACGACATGGCCTTCGCTAAGCACGGCAATCTTGTCGCTGTCTATGATGGTGTTGAGGCGGTGGGCAATGGTGAGAATGGTTCTGTTCTTAAACTCCTTGCGGATGGTTTGCTGGATGAGGTGGTCGGTCTCGACGTCAACGGCGGCGGTGGCCTCGTCAAGAACAAGCACGTTGGAGCGGGTGAGCGCGGCGCGGGCAATGGCGAGCAGCTGGCGCTGGCCAAAGGACAAGTTCCCGCCGTCCTCGGCAATGACGGCGTCCAGCCCGCCGTCCATCTTGGTCTCGACGTGGTCCTTGAGATGCGCCATCTCCAGCACGCGCCACAGCTCGACGTCGTCGTGCTCGTGGTTGGGGTCCAGGTTGTCGCGGAACGTGCCCTGGAACGTCTGCGCCTCCTGCGGAATGATCGACAGCTTGTGGCGCAGGTCCGCCAGCCCGATCGTCGCAATGTCCAGATCGTCAATCTTGATGTCCCCGGAGTACGCCTCGATGATGCGGAACAGCGCCAGCGTCACGCTCGACTTGCCCGCGCCCGTGCGGCCCACTATGCCCACCTTCTCCTTGGGCTTGATGTGCATCGTAATGTCCTTCAGAATCAGCTCCAGCTCCGGGCGGTACTTGGCCGACAGGTGCTCAAACTTGATCTCGCCCTCCGCCGGCCACGTCACCGGCGGGCGGTGGTCCTCGATGATGGCCGGCGCCTCCGACGGCAGCTCCGAGTACTCCAGCACACGCTCGACAGACACAATGTTGGTTTCCACCTCCACGTTCATGCGCACAATCCAGTTCAGCGACTGCGTGATCTGCAACGCGTACGACAGTGCAAGACCAATGGACCCCGGCGTCACGTGGCCCGTGCCAATCATGAGAATGGACAGCCCCGACGAGCACAGAATGATGATCGACCCCAGAAACTCCAGCCGCACCGCCAGCCACCGGTTGGCGCTGATCGACGGGAAGTACGCCTTAAAGTTCATGTTCAGCGCCGACTCGTTCATGTACGAAAAGCGGTCCTGCTGCCCGTACGCCCGGATCGTGCTCAGCCCGGAAAGCGTCTCTTGGAAGTGCGCGTAGATGGGGCTCTTGGACACCGACTCCAGCCGCTTCAGCTCGCGCGACGTCCGCAGATAGTACCGCTGGTAGTAGATGTACAGAAACCCGAGCGGCCCGATCAGCAGCACAAAGGGCGGCGTGTTGTAGATGATGATGAACAGCGTCATGGTGACCGAGAGCGAGTTGGAGAAAAACTGCGCAAACACGCGCGCCATCATGGTGTCGATGCGGTTCATGTCGTTGTTGAAGCGGTTGATGGTCCGGCCAATGGGCGACGACCAGTGCCACTGCATGGGCGCGCGCACCACCGAGTTGAGCATCTTGCGGTGCAACGATTTGGACGCCTCGATGCTGCACCCAATCATGAGAACTAGGGTGTACGTGGCCGACGAGAGAGACGCAACGATGCAGATGGCAAAGTAAACGCCCAGGTACCGGCCGAGGTGCTCGTTGGACCCGGTCCGGGTGTTTGCCTCCGACCAGTGCTTGAGCCAAAACCCGGACGAGACCGAAAACACCGACGCCATGAGCATAAAGAAAAACACAAAAAAGACGGCGACCGGGTTGCACGCTCGCGCATACTCCTTGTACACGCTCCACTTGACCTTGCCCTGCTCAATGTGCTCCTTGGTCATCTTGGTGCGCCGCGTTTGTTCCTCCTCGTCGTCGGCATGGATATGCTTGAAGCTCGACATGCTGGCGCGACGCAGCGTGGCGTGCGTTGTTTGACGCTTGAGAGGTGCAAGCCCATCTTCTTCAGACAATTCTTCCTCATTGAGTTTGTTTCCAATAGTGCTGTTGTTGCCGATAACTGTAGGAGTGCTAGTCCCCGAGTTGGAATTATTTGTAGACTTTTTCTTGCCATACTCCTTTAGCAAGTTGTAGATCTCGCCCTTGGCCTCCATTACCTGGGCATATGTGCCGCTCTCGATGATGCGGCTGTTGGAAAGCATGGTGATGGAATCAGCGTGGGAAAGAACGGGGATGGAGTTTGTGCAAAGAATGCGGCACTTGGAGGCCAAGAGGCCGCGTTCCCCTAAAACATGTTCGATAATGTGGGCGCCAACATGCTCGTCCACGGCAGAGAGAACGTCGTCCATGAGGTAGATATCGGCGCGGGCATAAACGGCGCGGGCAAGACTGAGACGGGCCTTTTGGCCGCCAGAAAGCGAGATGCCCTTTTCGCCAACAAAGGTATTGTCGCCGTCGGGCAGAATGGCGAGATCGTCGACAAGAGAGCAGGCTTCAATGGTACGCTGGTAAAAGTCGGGCTCGTACTTTGCGCCAAAAAGAATGTTTTCCTTGACGGTGGCGTTCATGATCCAGGGGCCCTGGGCAACATAAGCGACATGGCCCTTGATGATGACCAAGCCTTGGGACTTGTGAAGATCGCCGAGCATTGCTTGCAAAAGAGCCGATTTCCCGGAGCCGACCTTGCCCACGATACAGTTGAGCTGGCCCTTGTAAGCCTTAAAGTTGATGTCGGAGAGGGCGACCTTGACGGTTGGTTTGCGTTGCCAAAGAAAGGTACCGTGCTGGATGACCAAAGCCTCTTCGTTAATGTGGGAAGCTCTTTCCAGATGGATAGTACCGTCGGGTTGGATTTCGTCCATGGTGACATACTCGACAATTCTCTTGATACTAACGTTAGCCTCAATGACGGCGGACATGACCATGGGGATGATGGCGAGGGGGAAGGTCAATAAATTGAAGAGATTGAGACAAGGGAAGACAATGTCAGTTGTCAGCGGGACGTTGCTAGAAAAGGCGTAGACGGCAAAGGTGGAGCATGAGACCATAAAGGGTGTTGAGGACCATAAAAAGTTGACAATGGACATGAAGATGCCGATGGACTTTAGGTTGCTGAGCTCCTCATCTTCTCTGACGGCGTTGAGGCGTTTGATAAAGGGGATTTCCCAAGAGTAAAGCTTCAAGCTCTTGATATTGTTCAAGAGTTCCTGGGTGATGCGGACACGCCTGTCTTTAATCTTCATTTGTTTCATTTGAAGGGCGCGGGCGTGTTTTGCAATGGGGGTTTGGATGGTAAAGTTGAAAATCATGACCAAAACGCCGGCCCACATGGCGTTGCCGACGAGTCTGTGGAGGGAGACGAGACAAAGAATGATTTGAAAGGGGGCGGACCAAAGAGACTGGAGGTAGGTGGTGACGTCCTGGAGCTTTTGGGTATCAAGGGCCATGAGGTTGACGATTTCGCCGGTGGATTTCTTTGAGCGGTCTTCGTTTGAGAGGACCAAAGTTTTGGAGAAGATTGTCGAGGTGAGGGCGCCTCTGACTTGGAGACCAAAGTTGAAGGAGCGCTGGAAGTAAGCCTGGAGAGCGGAGGTTTGGATGACGGAAAGGAGAAACATGCTGAGGGAGATGGCAAAGCCCTTTGTGATGGGGACGTTGCCGTCGCCTTTGGAGTAGTCAGTGACAAACTTGATCAGGAGTCTGAGCAATTGGGGCTGGACAAAGGCGAGGATGTCTTGGATGAACTTGAAGCAGCCGCCAATGAAGAAGGCAAAGCCAAAGGACTTGACAAGAGCAATGACCAAGGAGGGGTTTTTGTTTGCCGAGAGTTGTTTCTGCCAGTTTTGGGCAAAGACAGAAGAGGTGTATTTAGTAGAGCTTTCAGTGGGCAGTTCGGGCAAGTCGTCTGCGGTCAAAAAGACTTGGTAGCCGCGTTTCATGAGGGGGGTCATCCAGGCAAAAGTCATTTTGGAGAAGATGTCAGCGGTTTCGAGGGGGCTTTGTTGTTGGATAAGAGATTCGTAGGGGGCGTTTGCCGTGAGATATTTGGGGACTAGCCATTCCAAAAGAAAGATGAAGAGGGAATTGAAGAGAGTGAATAGGGAGAGGATGAAGATTGGATTAGACAAAGAGGAAGAAGAAGAAGAAGAAGAAGAAGAAGAGAAAAAGAGGACATAGGTCTTTGTAGAGGTGATGATGATTTGGAAAAGCCAGTAAAAGAGCAAAACACCATTGGGGACGGCTTGGAAGCGTTCGAGCCAGTGGATGGCAAGAGCAATGAGGAGGGAGGCGGCGGTGAAGAGGGGGGACCAAAAGAAGATGTCGACGAGGGGGTCATTGAGAGAGGAGAAAGAGATAATGGCGATGGAAAGAAAGAAGGCGATTTGGAAGAACACGAGGAGTAGTTTAGAGTAGATGTGCCAACGGGGGGGGTGGACCACCATCACAACCGCAGCCGCAGAGGTAGACGGGGAAGATGAGGGGGAAAGGAACCGGTAGATTTGGTATGAGCCAAAGGTTAAGAGGAAGATTGCTGGGACAGAAGCCAACACGCCATCGACGAAGCAAGGAGTGAAGGTGAAGGTTGAATCAAAGGGGCCCCAACCTAGCTTTGAATGGCAAAGAGACGATGAGATAGGAGAAGAGATGTTTGAAGTAGAGGAGGAGGACAGGACAGAAAAGACAGATTGGAGAGGATTTGAGTCTAAGGGAGGAGCCATTACTACTGGCAAGTCGCCAGAGATTGGAGCCTCTAAAAAGACCTGATCCATTTTTTTCTATTCTTTTTTTTTTTTTTTTTTTCTGAGTAAAAAAAAATAGAAAGAAAAGAAAAGAAAAGAAAAGAAAAGGAATTGAGAATTATTTATATATATTTTATATTATTATTATTATTATTATTATTATTAATTGCAATATACAGAAAGGAGTAGGGCGGGACCTAAATAAATATGTCTTCAAATCTAAATTATGCAATTTTTTTTTTTTTTTTAAGTTTTTTATAGTTATTTTTGTATGTGAGTGAAAAAAAAAAAAAAATAAAAAAAAATAAAATTACTAATAAATGTTAAGGGCAAGACGATCCGGAATAGTTACTTCGGGACACACAAAAACAAATCCAAAAAAAAAAAAAAAAAAAAAAAAAAAAAAAAAAAAACC
>JAKTYK010000035.1:0-19878 GCA_030578655.1 Magnusiomyces starmeri
TTTTTTTTTTTTTTTTTTTTTTTTTTTTTTTTTTTTTTTTTTTTTTTTTTTTTAATAATAATATTACATTTTTATTTAACTAGATTTTTGACTTCCCCCTAATGGAATTGATTTCTTTGAGAGCCAAATTTGACAAAATCCCAACAGATCGAGCATGCTTTTCAGCCATTGTACTTGACGCCTGCTTTCTTGCGACTCTAGCTTTAATTCCATGAGCAATGACAGACAATCGAAAGTGTGCCGACACCACAGCAAAGGCCCAATCATTTGTGGCATCATAACCAGTGATACTAGCATAAAGCTTGAGGTTGTCTTGCACGGTGGGTAGGCCCTCTGGAAGAGGTTCCGCAGTGTCCTTAAACCCTATTCCGACACCAAATAATGCTTCGGGCCAAGCATAAGGGTGCATTAAATTCCCCAGATCAGCCAAGGGATGGCCAACTGTGCACAGTTCCCAATCAAGAATGGCAATAACCTTGTTTTCGGTAGGATGATAAATTAAGTTATCAATTTTGTAGTCACCGTGGACAATAGCAACACGCTCTGGCGGGAAATTTAACGCCATCCAGCCAACAATCTTTTCAAACTCAGGAATGGGCCCAACAAACTCTCCTGTTTCAATGTCCTTAACTGACGCTTGGGCTTTTGCTACAGCGCTCAAGCTCCCAAGTTGGCGGGGGTAGTGGCTTTCCAAACGTTTGGTAAACATGGGAGGCAGTTTCCGCGGGTCAATTTTATGGAGTTTGGCCAAGGTTTCGATAGCAGATTGCCAGCACTCCTTTCTGTCTTTGGGCGACAGCTCGGGGAGTGAGGGGTAGTGGAAAATGCGGCCCTTGACAAAATCCATCACGTAGAAATCGGTACCAATGACAGAGTCGTCCTGGCACAGGCATATGACGCGGGGGACTGGAATGTCGCCGTTGGAGATTTCCCGGAGCGCTTTGAGCATTGCATACTCCCGATCGATTGCGTGGGCCGTTTTGGAAATCAGCTTTCCTGGTGGCTTCTTGCGAAGAACGTACTTGCGACCTTTGGCATCTTTGATCTGATATGAGGGATTCGATTGGCCAAAACCAAACTGCTGTAAAACCAACGGTGCAACAAAATCCGAGGGGTAATTCTTTGTGAGATATTCTTGTAGATTTTCTTGGTTAATTGGATGGCGAATAGCGCCCAGATCAGCTTCTGTGTCAACCTTGTCTTTAATCATTTTTTTTTTTTTTTTAACAAAAAATATTTAAACAAGAAAAAACCAATTTTGATAAAAAGAAATAAATAGACAAGTAAGTGTAAAATAAGAAACAGTGAAATAAACTACGAGAGATTTCTTTAAAGTTGAAAGTATTTATATATAAGTTTTTGTGGGGAAATTGGACACAAAAAGTCATTTTTTGTTACAACACCCCGCCTCGGCACTTAACAAACTGGCTGAGGGGAAATTTTTGTGGGGTCAATTTGCTTTTTTTTTTTTTTTTTTTTTTTTTTTTTTTTATTTGAACAAAACAACTTGATTATATTTCACTAGAGACTTGATTTCACAAATATCAAGTTTATTAGGGTAATATTTCTGGACTTTGAAAGAAAAAAAGAAAACCCCCCCGCTATACTAGATACAATAAATTTCCAGGTAAGCTTAGGAAACTGCTAGATACGATGTGCTTTCAGATAGCAACCATAATGGCCTAAACTATTGGTCTCAACGGTTTTATATAACAAAGTCTTGTTGAAGGGTTTTTTTTATTATTTTTTTTCAAATATGTTGCATTTAAGGGCTGATATTTTCAATGGACATGTTACACAAAAAATATGTTACACATTTATAACACCTAAGATTTAACACCCAAAAACAGTAATAACATCAACAACAACAACAACAACAAAAAAAAAAAAAACTCCTATTTATTTATTTATCATTTGATCTGATTTGATTTATTCTGTTACATCTTTTCAAGTTCATTCTGTAAACATTGACGGTTTTGATATCGTTTGATCCAAGGTTTTTGATACCAGGAAACTGTTTGTCATCTTCATTTTTATTTTATTTTGCTTTTCAAGGAATCTTTTGAATGTCCCAGCTACACTCTTACCATGTTCCATACCCTTTTCAAGCCATTATCAACGTCCCCTTAATTAATTAAATTTTCAATCAATTGAAAATTTACCCCTAGTATATATACACATAGATATATCTCTTCTTCCTTTCTCAATAATAGGTTTTTTTTTTGTTTTTTTTTTGTTATAAAATCATTAATATTATAATGCTTCACAGATCTCCTGGAGGAATCTTTCGAAAAAATGATCTCTTGTTGTGCCATTCTAATCAGTTGGCTCTTTCCTATCACTGTTTAAGAAAACATGTCTCCATAAGCTGTAGAACTGATCGAACTCCACTCATTGGAATTTCCAAGCTGCCGCTGAAAAAAGTATGTCTTGTGTCTAATACCACAGTGTATAACGCGCTTAATACGCGCGACGTTCGGTTTTTCAGCAGTTCCAACAATACCTTCAACTTGGACAAAGAAACAAAACCTAAAAAGCCACGAAAAAACAATAAACGGTCTCCTAAAGATCCAATTGTCGAGAGCTTTACTATAGATGAGCTTACAAAACTTGCTGAAAATTCCTTTATTCCTGAATCTTCTCGGTTGAAACCCGCAGAGCCCGAAAGTATATCTCCTAAAATAGATGATTCACTCGGTGGTACACCTAAGAAGCTATTGGATTTTATTGAACGCATGATTAAAAAATATTCCGGCTATGTTGTTTTGACTCAAGTTGGTAGTTTCTACGAGGTATGTCTTTTTTTTTTTTTTTTTTTTTTTATTTTTTTATTTTTACTTTATTTCACTTTAAACGTTCTAACAACAATGTTATTTTTTTTTAGCTATATTTCGAACAAGCAGAAGAATACGGTCCTAAACTGGGTATTCGTGTTGCTAAAAAGAAATCAGGAAACAAAAATAACCCCAGTTATTGTTCAATGGCTGGGTTTCCTGTTTATAATCTCGACAAATATCTTCGTATTTTTGTTCAAGAATTGCACGTCCCCGTCGTTCTTATAGATCAATATGATCTAGATGCCACTGATGATAGCCATATTCGAGTAAGCTCTATGAAGTTTGACCGTAGAATTACACGATTTGTTACCCCTGGAACCTTGATTGATGAGTCTTTCATTGATTGGAAACAAAACAACTACCTGCTCGCCGTTTCTTTCCCTGAAATACAAGATTATCATGAAAAGTTATTTGACGACGCTACTGTAGGTCTTGCTTGGGTAAACTTGGGCTTGGGAACTTTTTATGTCGAATCAACGACTGTTTCAAATCTTGTTTCCTCTATCGCTCGAATAAACCCAAGTGAGATATTGATAGATAAATCGCTTGCCAAATACAAACTAGACGGGTTATCCCAACTCAATCACAACTTGTCAGGCTTAGAAAATTTTTACGTGAACTACCAAACCCTCCACCAAAAACAGCAGCTTCAATTTTGCTCCACATTATACCAAAAGGATCCCAACTACATGGATAAAGTGCTGAAAAGTTTTTCGACTTTGGAACGTCATGCTGTTGTTGGGATTTTGAAATATATCAAAACAAATCTTCCTGAAATACCATTTAGTTTACAGATACCAGAACGCAAGCGGTCTCGTCTTATCATGAATATAGACATGCGCTCAAGACATGCCCTTGAGCTTTTGAAAAGTTCGCGTGATGGTTACGCTTCATCTGGTACATTGGTATCTTCCATCAAGTATACTGTTTCTGACAGCGGTGCACGACTGCTAACTGAATGGATTAAGGAACCCTCTTTGGATATCCAAGAAATTACAAATCGACATGATATAGTCGAGGAGCTTGTGGAAAATGCCGTATTTCTCAACCAAATACGGGAGTATATTAGCTCAACTGGAGACCCCGCTAGAGTTTTACAAAAGTTTGGTCTTGGTAAGGGAACCATTGTCGACCTTTATACAATGGCACAAGATCTTGAGGTGTTTCACAACATCCACAATCTGATCCAAAAAGCCACCCACTTATCAGAAAAAAATTCAAAGTTAAAAAAAATGTTTTCATTTTTCCAATCTTGTAGAGATTTAACTGATACTATTCTTAATGCCATCCACGAGTCTACCCTTCAAAAAATAGCCACTCCTGATAGTAAAGAAGGACTAGATATCAATGCACCAGAAGATCTACTACTTGACAACAACTTAGCCATTGTCAAAAAGCTTGAGTCTGTTCAACCAAAGAAAACTAATTCATTTAAGTATAGTACAAAATCAACAGACGTTGACGAATGGCTCATCAAACCATCAGCATCTAAACATTTAGAATCATTGCACAAGAATCTAGCTTCTGTGCGCCTACAAATATCTTCATTAGAAAATGATATCAAGTCTAAGTATAACAGCGAGCAAGGCATTTCGTCAACTTCCCTTAAGTGGAATTCAAACATTGGCTTTCATATCCATATATCCGGGAGAATAGATTCTAACATAGAGTCTTTTAATTTGAGAAATGTTATCACAAAGGGGAAAACAACAGCAACATTTATAGACGAAACTTGGAGTGTCCTGGGTCCTGAATATGATAGAATCAGGTCCGAGATCCGACAAGAGGAAAAAAAGATTATGAATGACTTGAAGCAAAAAGTTTTGGAACAAAGAAACAAGATTATCGAAGATTGCTCAATTATTGATAGGCTCGACGTTCTTTCGGGATTTGCAGTTGTTGCAACAAGACGAAATCTTGTCAGGCCTAGAGTAAACGAAAGTAAATCTCTTAACATAAAACAATGCCGCCATCTATTTGTAGAGCAAGGGTTGGCACAAAGAAATCAAACTTTTACTCCAAATGATTGCCAACTAGGCGGTCCTGACTTTCCCAATATATGGTTAATCACTGGCCCCAATATGGGAGGCAAAAGCACCTTTTTAAGACAAATCGCTTTGGTTTCCATTTTGGGTCAGATTGGTAGTTATGTACCCGCACAGAGTGCTGAGTTAGGCCTTGTCGACCAAATCTTTTGTCGTGTTGGTGCAGGTGACAATTTGTTTAATGGAGAAAGTACATTTATGGTTGAAATGAAGGAAACTGTAAATATTTTAAATAATGCTACGGAGAGATCATTGGTAAGTTTGAATGGTATAATGATATTTAGTCCTTTGAGATTTTTTCTAATAATTTTTTTTTAATAGGCTATTCTTGATGAAATAGGTAGAGGCACCAGTAACAGGGATGGTGTTTCCATTGCTTTTGCAACATTAATGCATTTATCTCAGGTTAACAAGTGCCGTACTTTATTTGCAACACATTTTGGGCCCGAGCTTTACAGCCTTATAAACGACGAGCCTACTTCTACTGGGCTTGATGCACAGTATGAAAACATTAGTGAAGACAAAAAGAAGATTCAGGCTGATATCGACTATTATCGCACCCAAATCACTATTCCAGACGTAGCCGATTTTGCAGCAGAAGACGAGACACAAGAACTTGAAGATCAAGCCAATACAAAGAACGAAGATAATAAGTTTTACAATGAAGGTTTTATCTTTGACCACAAGTTGGTTAAAGGTGTTTGTAATGATTCTCATGGCTTGCGTATTGCAATACTTGCTGGTTAGTATAAACTTATTTTATAATTTTTTTTTATCCATTCATGGCATTAACTTTTTTTTTTTTTTTTTTTTTTTTTTTTTAGAAATTCCCCGAAAAGCTTTTGATTATGCCCGATATGCTCTTAAGCTGCTTCCTTCCCCAGGAACTACTATTAGAAACGACCACGAATGAATAATGCTATTACTATATTCTACAGAATCATAAAAAAATAAATATATATATAGTTTTGTACTTTTTATATTTTTTATTATAGAGAAATTGAAAAATCAAAAAAATTAGAAAAAAAAAAATATGGGCGTGCGGCTGAACGAGGTTAGGGGTTTTTGGTAAAAAATTTTTTTTTATCTAGTTTTATTTTTTATTTTTATTTTATTTATTTAATTTTTTATTTATTTATTTATTTATTTTTTTTTTTTTTAAAAACAATAAACCTTGTAGAACTCGGTCAAATACAAACGAAGAAAAAAAAATGCCTAAAGAAGCCAAAAAAAGAGGAAGAAGAGCCGAGAAGGCTCGAAAAGAAGAAAAAACTGAGAAACTGAAATCTCAGGCTGAGGAGTTCCAACAGCAATTCCCCGACAACTATGACGATAACGAATACTACGACAATGACAACAATAACTACGAGTACGGGCGTGGAGGCGACGACGAGCAAACAGCGTTTTTCGGGCTGGTCGATGAGCAGGAGCTTGAGTACTTCAAGCAGGCCGAAAGCACACTTTCTGTGGATGCGTTTGGTTCGCTAGAGGAGCAGCGGGGCTTTGTATTTAGTGTGTTTGAAGAAAGTAAGGGCAAAGAGCTGAAACTCGTCACTAATCACATCTGCTCCAGGCTGATTGAGCGTCTTATTCTGTTAGCTAATGATCGCCAGATACTGGATCTTTTCCACGCCCTTTCGGGGAACTTTGCCATTCTTACGAAAAACAAGTTTGCGTCGCATGTCGTGGAAACTTTACTTCAACGAGCCATTCCCTTGGTGGAGCGAGAAATTTTGGATCCTGATTTCATGTCCAATCTGCCCGAATCCACGTCGCCTGACCAGAAAAACGACTTTACCACCGTCGAAAGCTTGTTTTTGAATGTAGTTAGCGATATCAAGCCAATCGTCAACAGCATGCCCGAACACCCCTACGCATCCCACTTTTTGCGATTGTTGTTGCTCATTTTAGCGGGCAAGCCGGTTCCGTCAACAACCGAGGCCAAGTCTGCGTTGAGAAGTCGGAAAAGTAAAGCTGCTCGAAAGAAAATCATTCTCAGCGGGACCCCCCAAAACGAAAGCGTTACCCCGGACTCTGCACAGGAAACACAACAGCAACAAGCACAAAAGTCAGAGGAAAGAATATACCAAGTTCCCAAATCGTTTGGCGAGGCTCTTGACGAAATTCTCGCCGAGCTTTTGAAAGACATTGATACCACCAAGGCACGTGAAATGTCCATCCACCCGATCTCTTCCCCCGTCGTGCAACTCATTTTGGGAATCGAATCCGACAAGATTGCTATCCAGAACCCCAATCCCACCAAAATCAAGATCCCCACAAACACACTAATTTCCATTTTGTTCCCATACAGCACTAACCGGTACAAGAAGGTAGACCTTGAAGGCGTTTCCGACGAAAAGGAAAAAGAAACCAAGACTAAAGAGATCCAGCAAGGCGAGGAGGCTTATATGGAGTACCTTTTATCGGACGCCATTGGGTCCCATCTTTTGGAGGCAACCATTAACATGCTTCCCATCAAGCTTGTCAGCCGACTTGCTGACCGCTACATGGTTGGCCGGATCGGCAAGCTTGTTAGACGACAGGACAGTGGCAACTATGTTGTCCAGACCTTGCTAAAGCAGGTCAGCGGCCGAAAGGACATTGCATCTAAAATCATGGACGAACTTATAGTAGAGGTCAGAAGCAGACTATTCCCGGAAACAAGCGACACGACACTTTCCAACGAGACCGAGGAGGATGGCATTAACTACGGGCTAATCAGAACGATCATTGAAGTGTCTACTAAAAGTCTCGGGGGATACAAACTCGACGATCTGATTGAAGTGTTGTTGGAAAAGTACGATCCCAAGAAGGAGGGGAAGATTCTTTTGAACTTATTAAACATCACCAAGAAGTCAATGTCCCAAGGTTCAGAGGCCGGTGCCAGCGAATCAGGCAATGGCTACGAAACCAATCGAGATGCACTAAAGATGCAAAAGGCGCTGTTGTTACAGAGCATGATGGCGGCGTCGGAGCAAGTTGTTGAGCTGGTTCTTGAGGGACTAATCAACATTAGCGAGGATGGGCAAGACGGAGAAGCTTTGCTTGTCAAGTTTGGCCGTGACAGCATTCTGTCGCATGTTTTTGAGAATGCACTTGTGGTCAATGGGTCGAGCAAGAACTTGATACAGCGACGCCGGCTGCTAAACCATCTGGGGAAAAAGACCATTTGCTGTGACCTTGCCGCCAACGTGTACGGCTCGCATATAGTGGACAAGATGTGGAGTTTCTGCTTCAAGCTCAAGTTTTTCCGAGAACGCATTGCCGAAGAACTGTCCAAGCAGGAAACCGAAATCAAAATGACGCCGTACGGCCGGTCAGTTTGGAAGAACTGGAAGATGGATGACTATATCAGAAGACGTAGAGACTGGTGGAACAAGGTCAAGCTCAGCGAGGACACCATTGCCGAGACCCTTGGAATCGAGCGAAAGGAACTTGCGCCCGGTGGTAAACAGAATGATAAGCCAAACAAGGACTTTTCTAACAACAAAAAGAAAGACTTTAACAAGGGAGGCAAGACCAAACATGAATCGTTCAATTCCAAAAACAGAACCAAAATTTATTAGAGTAATTAAAAGACACGATATAGAATTATAAATAAAAAAGAATAAAAAAAAAAAAAAAAAAAAAAAAAAACCCCGTATAAAAGAACAATCTACCAAACACCTTTAGTGCGGCGTACACGAAGACCCAGAAACCGGGCCAAAAGATCAAAATGATGATCGATATCTTCTTTTGACAAGAATTCTGCTTTACTTTCATTTTCCGCACCGTCTTTGTCTTTGGAAATGGCAAGGACAGACTTTTTGTAGGTTGCTTGATAGTCTGCTTCTTGGTCTTCACCTTCCTCGTCCTTAATCTTCTTAGACTTGGGGGCCGAGACGTTGACGGACAATTCCAGCGACTCGAGGGTAGTTCCGGCCTGAGACAGGAGCTGGTTGAGCTCCTCTTCATCGGGAGGCAACAGCTCAAAGTACTTGCACCAAATCTCGATATCTTTGGGCTTCAAGTTGCGAAACTCGCCAAGTGTTTTGGGGAAGGGTGTTTTGTAGACTGCCTCCATCTCCTTGTCGTCGCTGGCCTTGTCGAGGTTCTCGGGAGAGAAATCTTCGCCGGGAATAGAGCCGTCGGGACCAGGGAGTGGCGCAATCAGGTCAGAGTCATTAGACAGAAACCCGTTTGCGTGTCTTCTGATGTTCCGAACTTCTCTGTGTTCAATAAGATAGCAAAGGTTAGGTCTGGTTAGTAAATGTACTACTACTACTATATATATATAAAGAGCTGTATGCGTATTTGTGTATGTTTGTGTATGTTTTTTGTGTGTATATACATGTGTGTAACTTACAGTAAATCGAGCTGACCTTGAAGTTCAGTGACCAATTCGACTATATCGTCGTTACGGACATATGGATTTTCAGCATTGTCGTCGTAATCATCATCATCGTCGTCGTCGTTGTCTTCGTCGTCATTGTTGTTGTTGACATTGTCTCCGAGTTTTTGAATTTGGTCTGCATTAGCTGCTTTAGGCGTGGTACGTAACGATTTGGGTACCGACGAAGAAGAAGAAGAAGAAGCCTTGGTCGAAGATGGAGACCTGCCGGAAAGGGACTTCAAATGGAGGGAGTCCAACGAGCTACGCTCCTTGTCAATCTCCATTGCCAACAAGCGGCGGCCCGTGTCGGCGACAACCTTACTTTGGCGCTGGACCAAATCCGCGAGATCGTCGATTTGCTTTTTTAAAGATCCCAAACTCGGAGGATTTGAAGAGGTCATGTTTTTTGGATTGTTGTTCCTTTTTTTTTTTTATAATAATAATAATAATAATAATAGTAGTAGTAGTAGTAATATAATATTGAGGGACAAATGAACCAAAGCTGGAAAGAAAGAAGAAAGAAGAATTCCACGAGCTTTTTTTATTTTATTTATTTTATTTTTTTTGTTGTTTCCTCTTCACCATCACGGCTGATGTGGTGGGGTTGGTCCCGTTTCTTCAGTAGCTTCACCACGTGAGTTTTCGCTGAGAAGGTTTTATTTTACATAATCAATAGAAGGTTTAGACAAAAAAAAGAAGAAAAAAGAACCGACATACCGAAACTCAAGAATCAAGAAAAAAAATACCGGGTAGACATAGGTACCGTGGGAATTTTTTTTTTAAAGTATCGTGTCTTTTTTGTCCTCGGAACTGCACTCTTCTTTTTTTTTTTTTTAGTTTTTGTACGGACCTTATATATATTTATATATTTATACCAGCCAAAGTCCAAAGAAACCAGCAATATGAAAAACAAAGATCTTCTACTGAATTAAGAAAAAAACAAAAGAAACAAACGTCATCTAAAGTCCTTTGATATTTCTTTATCTCGTTATATATCAAACTGCCTGTTCAATTGGTCTTACCGACAGTCGGTACTTCTCTCAAATCATAATATCACGTGGATAAGCACGGCTGTGCAACCGTTTATTAATTTTTTTAAAAAAAAAAATTTTTTTTTTTTTTTTTTTTTTTTTTTGGAATAAAATTTTCACTATAACAAAAACAAACATCAGAACGAAATTTTTTTTTTTTTTTTTTTTTTTTTTTAATTCTACAGTTGTTGAAAAAAACAAAAAAAAAAAAAACATATAATACAAATGGTTTCCTCAGCAGACGATTCCAAAACAAGTAATACCACCACGGCAGGTTTACTGGAAATACTAAAGTCGCGGCCACAGGATTTACTTATTCCCAATGAAACTCTGAAACAGCAGTCACTGCAGTATATCAAATCGTCACTGGATCCTATTGCTCCCAAGTATTCGATTTTTGATGAGGTTTACTTAGATGGTCTGGACGTCGAACAGGTTTGGGCACAGGCTCAGATGATTGTCGAAGGCGTGCTGGATAAAGTTGCCAGCGAGGAGGTCCCCAAACTTATCGAAGAAGGTATTGTTAAGCCCGATTCTTTTAAGATGTCTGAGGGTAGTGAGCAAAGCGACGAGGATGAGCAAAGTGAAGAAGGTGATTTTGATGTTGATTCCGAGGATGACGTGTCAGAAAATGAAATTGAAAATGAAAATGAAGACGAAGATTTGTCTGGTGAATTAAAAGAAGATGAGGAAGAAGGTGAAGACAACGAATCAGATTTTGACGTTGATATGGATCGAGATGATTATCAAGAATCAGATATGGAGCTAGAAGAAGACGACACAAAAGCAGAAAAACTAAAAGATGAAAAAGAAGAGGAAGAGGAAGAAGAAGAAGAATATGATGATGACGATGACGAAGAAGAAGAAAACGAAGCGGCAAAAGAACTCAACGATGATTTTTTCAAACTCAGTGCTTTCCAAAAACAGATCGAAGCGCTCGATAAGGAAGACGATGATGATGACGACGAAGACATTGACTACTTTGCCGACTTGAGCAAGTCAACAGGAAAAGAAGGCGAAGATGGACTCGATGGACTAGACGCCCTGAAATACAATGATTTCTTTGCTCCACCGAAAAAGAGATTCAGCATGAAGGACAAGCGAAAACACGATCAAAAGAGAAACCAACGCACCAAGCCAAAAGACAAGAAGAAGGAGAAGGGTGAGGGAGAAGAGGAAGAAGAGTTTCGTGGGTTTGGGCTGGACGGTGATGAAGCCGATGCAGCGGAGTTTGAAAAGGCAATGGGGACTGTCCGCAAAGACTTGTTTGAAGATGAGGATGAAGATGACGAGGGAGCGACCAGTACCAAGGAAGTTCTTTCCACACTCGAGAAACAACAACGCGAAATCCAAAAGCAGATCGAACAATACGAAAACGAAAACATATCAGCCAAACCCTGGGAGCTGAGCGGTGAGGCCAAGGCCAAGGACAGACCCATCAACTCTCTAGTGGAAACGGATCTTGACTTTGAACGTTCCCGCAAAGCTGCTCCTGTCATTACCCAAGTTGTCACAGACACTCTCGAGGAATTGATCAAACGAAGAATCAAGAAGAACGACTTTGACGACCTTCCCAGGCGGTTACCCGACACCTTGCCTGACTTCAAACCTAGCAAATTGGCCACTGTCCAGGAAACCAAGTCGAAAAAGTCTTTGGGCGAGCTTTACGAAGAAGACTATCTCAAGCAAACCGATCCAGAAGCTTACGAGGCCCAGCAAAACGAACAGCTCAGCGCTGTTCACCAAGAAGTTATCAACATGTTCACGAGCCTGACCCGCAAACTCGACAGTCTGTCTGCCTGGCACTACACTCCCAAGGCACCCACCCCCTCCATTTCTATTGTTGCGGAAGCCCCCGCCATCACCATGGAAGATGCCCAGCCCACGGCTCTTGCGACCGACGCCATGCTGGCTCCTCAAGAAGTGTACAAGCCCACTGACGAAAAGAACAACAAGGATGAGGTTATTGGCCGCGACGGTCTACCCATATCCCGTGCTGAAATGAGCCGTGAAGAAAAGAAGAAGCTACGCAGAAAGATCAAGACAAGAAAGGCCAAGATCTACAAGGAGCGGGAAGAGAAACAGAAGGCTCTTGCTCAAAAGAAGGGTAGCAAGGCTGACGTTATGGAGACACTCAAGAAGGCCAACGTCACTATTATTGACAAGAAGGGTGATAAGAGAGATATGAGTGGTAAGCTGAAAGAAAAGGGGCCTGCTTTGAAGGCAACTCAATTGAAGCTTTAAGAAGAAAATAAATAAAAAATAAATAAATTATATATATATATATATATATATATAAATTCATTAAATACATATAATTACTTTCTGTAAAATACACGCTTGAATTTAAAATGGACTTGTAAAACTCCATTTTCAAACTTACAACGAGATCCTCTGTTTGTAGAATTGTCCCATTGTCTGTCGACAATCTTAAATGCAATATCCTGGTAAGGCGGTCCGGCATGGAACTTGATGATACAGGTATCGTTCTGGCCTGCCGCAGTGGCCAGCTGTTTCGACGTCTTGTGCTTGTCTCGAATAATGGTAAACCCCGGCGCCACTTTGGAGTCGATCAGGTCTGGGTAGAAAATATTGAACTTGTAGCCTTGAACAATCTTGGGCGGCGGGTTATCCGAAGAGTAGTGGATCTGGTTGTATCGGTTCCATTCATAACCAAGTACTACCCGGTTATAAAACCGGGGTTTTATCAGCCCGGAGTCTTCGTTACTCTCTGTTTGCAATGGAATCAAGCTATCGTCACCTTCAAATGCCTCCTCGGTCTCAACCGAAGGATCGTGTTCATGCCGTCCTTGAGATGTCATGTCGTGATTCTCCAACATCAACGCCTTTTTATTTTCATTAAACTCCGAAACAACGTATCTCGACTGGGAATCTCTGAACCGGGTGTTCATAGAAATAAACCCCTGTTTCAAAACATTTTCCCGATTTCTTGCAAGATTCTTGAGAAAATCGTCCACAGACATTTTCTGTACTTGGTAGCCGGACGTGGCACGGAACTGGTTAATCAACATCCTGCTATTGGACTGTTCGGCTGAACTGATGACATCCATAAATGGCGAATATTCAATCTTTTGGGCAGCAACGCGCGCGCCACTGCTAAGCAGTTTGTTGATTTGAATCTTTGCGCGCAGGGCCTCCGCATGCTGCTGTCGCTTCAAACGTCGCAGGCGTTCTTCAATAACAATGCTATAGTACTGTGACAGCTTAGTTCGTGCTTTACGAATAATCAACTCTTTGAGCAACCGCGACCAAAAGTCCACATCGACAGAGGGGTCTTTTGACTTGATCATTTCGTTCACCTTTTTTTCCAACCCCACTAGTTGATCATAAGATTTCCCCATGAGAACCGCGTCGATATCTTCCGACACGGGCTTTACTATCTCATCTTCAGGGAGAGTGACTCCACCACTGTTTGGATCTTTATTTGCTAACGACCGCTCAAGAGTTTCTTTCCGGTCGCGACACAAAATAAGAGCCATTTCCCAAAACTCTGCGTTGCGGGGGTGCTTATCAATTTTTGCATAGTTCAGCAGGTCCTCTTCCAGAGCAATGATGCTTTGCAAGTTGAGATTATCGATAACAGCGTATGGGACAGGAATATCAAAATCCACGGACTCGTCATCATAGTCGGCATCATAAACAGAGGGATCGCCGTCAATTACGCGTAAATTTGCAGCGATCCAGTCAATGGGCTTGGCTCTTTCTTCTTTAATTCGAATCATGGCACCATGCTTCATCTGCTTAAGAACAAAAGAGTCTTCTTCGGCAACCCATTTTCTGGTCCGCTCCTCCTCGGTCTGCTTTTGTTTCTGCGAAATGTGTGTGGGCTTGTTTCCTCGGTCGTCGTGCTTGATGGGGTTGTAGTCGTTTCTACGCCTATTAAACTCGCGAGCTGGCGGCTTATCAAACAACTTTTCTTTCGCTTCTCGTCCATTTTTTTGGCTGCTGTTATGTGGTGTTGAATTGGATCTATCACGATCAAGCGTGGACAGCCGGCCATCACGAGAGTTTCGGTTGCGTTCTTTGTAACCGGATTTATAATCCAATCTGTCGTGTCGATCTCTATCACTACGGGAACCCCTGTCGCTCGGTCTATAACGGTCGCCATCTTTGTTTCTATATCTGCTTCTTTCCCTGCTTCTGCTTCTGCTTCTGCTTCTGCTTCTGCTTCTATCTCTGTGTCTATCTCTGTATCTGTCTCGGTCTCTGTGTCTATCTCGATCTATATTTCTGTCTCTGTCTCTGTACCTATCTCGGTCTCCAACATTGTCTCTATTCCTATCTCTATCACGGTATCTATCTCTGTTCCTATCTTTATCACTATCTCTTTCTCTATCATGATCTTTAGCAAGTTTATCGTTGCGATCCCCGGGTACTCCAGACAACCGACTACGAAGATCGTCACCAGGCAACTTTCTCACTGTCTCTTCATTTAAATGGTTCTGCCCGTTTTCTTCTGTCATTCTAATGGAATTCTATAGTAGTTATTTGATGGTATTTGTTGTTTTTATTTTGCATTTGACTGTTATAAAAAAATAAAAAAAAAAAAAAAAAACTAAAAAAGTGTGGAAAGAAAACTTAACCAGTGGCGTTGGGTAACTTTTTTTTTTTTTTTTTATTTTTTTTTGTTATTATTAAAGTTTATGTCCAACGGTTATATTTATTGTTATATATTCCCCTTTGAAAATAAAATAAATAGACATAAAAGATCAAAGATCAAAGATCAACAACAAGGTAACAGCAGCAGAATTCTGGAATCTCGCTGTTAATAGAAGGATTATTCTCTATATATTGATACAATTATAACAATCTTGTTTTTTTTATTACTACATTCATTTTATTAAATGAGCCTTCAGTAAATAATAATTTTTCCCATCGGCCCACTTCTCCACACAATTGTATACTACAATACGTCATGAACCGCAACAAGCCAGTCCCGGAAGGAAATGTCGACGAGCAGGAGCAACGGAAGTTTGTTGTTTATCTGCGGTTTCCGTTCCCGCGGAATGGGTTCCAGGACCCAGAGTCGTGTGAATGGAGCGAGGCCAAGGTGAGGGAGTTACGGGAATATCTGTCTACCACGACACTGAAACAGGGAGAGCTGGACTGGGAATATCTGGCCAAACGGTTTCAGGTTTCGGAACCATTTATTCTACAGCAGGCCATCTGGCTCTATGAAAAAGAGCTGGATAATGTCAGGGACCAGATGTACAAGATCAACAAACACCAGCACCCGCACAGATCTAGTAATAGCAGTATAGCCCATCAGAATTATCCAACCTACAACCAGATCAACCAGCCCAATAATAATAATAATAATAATAATAATTACGATCGCTTCAAGAGCTCCTTCAAGCCTAGCTCATCTAAGGAATTTGGCAGCAGTAATAACAATAACAATAATAGCAACTTGCCCGATCCGCCTATGGAATCCTTTCAGTCAGGGTTCTCTAAAATAGCTCAAACCCGCCCCGATCTGCATTATTTAGACACACGGAATCGAGAACAGGCCCAGCACCCCAGAGGATTTTGGAACCACCGGTTGAACAGTCCCAACAGATACGAGGACAGCGGGAAAAACTTAAATGCCATGACTGCTACTGCTGCTAGTGCAACACATGGTACCAGTGGTAATAATAATAATAATAATAATAATAATAATCCAATACCCCGACCCAAGCAACCGACTTATGATCGATTTAACGACGAGCTGAATCTGCTACAGAAAACATTAACTCCTAGGAAACGAGAGTCGCTGGATATTGACCCGTTGAGTTTTCGGACCAGCCCCAACCTGAGCCATTCTCCACAACGGCCCTCGAATGTCATGTCACCGTCATTGTCAGCCCCATCTTCTTCTGTTGCCAATATAATGCCTAGAGCTAGCACGAGGGACTCAGAAATTATTAGTACGGGTAGAGAAAGTAGAAACGTCTCAGGATCGCCAAAACAAGCACTAAAACCAACGACACTAGATATTACTGCCGGGCCTGGACACAGAGAAATAGATCCTAATAGGACGATCCGGAGAATAAGAATATACAAGTATGATAAATTTAATGAGTATGATGACGAAGAAGAAGAAGAACGCGAAGAACAAGACGAAGATGAAGAAAAAAATGATGTCAATGATGGAAAAATCAAGACCGGATATAGAGGAGGCAATACTGATACCAAAAATGCCGATGATTTTAGTGAAGAGGACTATGATGCATTTTTAGCGTATAACATAGATGATGTTACGCCAACAAAGAATTGACAAAAAAAATAAATAAAAATAAAATAAAGCATTCATTTATCTATTTATCTATCTATCTATATACTATTTTACAATATTGTTGTTATTTTTTTTATATCTAATCTACATGCAGGTTAATGTATTTTTGAGCTATGCTGTGCATTCTTGTTGCTGTTGTCTTTGCTCATCCAAGCAGCGGTCACAAGCGCACTGGAAAAACCAAGACTCCCTGAGCTTTTTCTGGCGTTCCTTAAGAGGCATGTCGAGATACATGCCATAGTTGATAAAGAGCTGCTGGCCGGCCTTGACGGGTGTTTTTGTTCTAAAGGCGAGACACTTGCCAGCGCGGATCTTGTCGACGTTGTGGCGGCACGAGTGGTTGAAGAAGGAGGCGTAGGGGTAAAGAGAGGAGCCGAGCAGCTCGCTTTCGGAGGTGATGGGCAGCTGCCAGATGCCAAAGCTGTTTGCCGCCTCGCGGCCAAAGGTGTCTCGCAAGGCTTGCGGGGTCAGGTGGGGCAGGATTTGGGGTGGCAGAACGGCCTGCAGAAACTTGTAAACCTTGATCTGGGAGGCCAGGACGCCGGGGAACGTTTTGATATGAAGAAGCTCGTTTGACTGTAGGTCTGCGAAATACGTCATGCCTTGTTGCTGCAGTTGTTTGCAGGTGGTTATGATGGGGAAGCTATTTGTTGACGGTGCCGATGGCACCGATGGTGCCGCCAATGTAGAATCTTGTCGGGTAGTTGTGTCCAGTGACTCGAAATATAGCTTGACTACCAACATGGCTGCCATACGAGCCATATCGTGTTCCTCAGTGGAAAGTGAGGGGATAGAGTGTTTTTTGTTTTTCTTTTGTTTCTTTTGTTTTGTTGGCGTTGAAATGGTTTGTGGAGACAAACAAGCAGGGCTACTAGGGCTTAGAGGAGTAGGGGGTGTGACAAGAGGTTCTGGAGTAGAAGCAGGTATCGAAGGTGAGGATGTAGTAGTAGTAGTAGTAGAAGTAGAGGATATTTTGAGCAGATCAAGGGAATTTATAAGAGAGGTATCGTTAGACAAGGTAGTTGTGGTAGAATCGGAAGCTGTAGCCAGGTCCCATTGAGCCTGTATGTATTGCTCAGTTATGGTATCGGGGGGTATCTCGTTGTTGTTGTTGTTGTTGTTGGAGGAGGAGGAAGAGGAAGAGAGAGATTTGTCATTTTCAGGTAGTTTTGATTTTTTACTAGTTTGAACAACTGCTTGATCTATAGAATGGAGAACAAGAGAGATGATTCCGGAGGGATCTTCATCAGCGATCCAGTTGTTTTTACATTCTTGAGAGCAGAAAAAGAGACCGGCGTAGGCCTGCGATTTGGGGGGAGAAGGCAGAGAAAAGGGGCGAAGAAGAAGATTTGACGATGATGATGATGATGAGGAGGAGGAGGACGACAACAATGACAAAAGTTGGGCTAGTTCATTATTAAAGTTTTGAATCAAGGTTCTTTGTTGTTCAGGATCCAGTTTAATTTTATAGTTTTTGTGAAAGTTACATGAATAGCAATAGGCACATGCGTCCTTTTTAAAGAGACGAAAGATGGTGAAACAGAGCGGCGTGGGGCATTCAAGCAGGGTGGTATTTTCGGGGATATCGTGGTTTGCAAAGAACCCTCGTCCTCCATACTGGGTGGTTTCTATATGGATATGTGACATTTTTAATTTAATTCTAGGGGTATATACAAGTAAAAAAAAAAAAATTAAAAAAAAAATTTTTTTTTAAAGAAGAAATAAAAAGAGGGATATCTTTGGATAAAGGGTATTAAATACGAATCGGGAAAGAATAGATAGATGGTATGGAAATGAATATTGAAAATTTTTGAATACTTTGTAAGTAATATATATATATGTATTCAAATATTTGGAAATAAAAAAAAAAAAAAAAAAAAAAAAAATTTCAGACCGAGACCTAAATATAAGCCGCACAGGACCTTTTAGAGTAATGAAGAAAGTTTGATTCGTTGCTGGCGGAGCATGTGGTTGTTTGCTGAGATAAGCAAAATAATAATAATAATAATAATAATAAGGAAGGAAGGAATATGCGTTGTTACAAAAAAAGTTGTGTTACACAAAGTGTCATATATAAAAAAATATTTGTGTCACGGCCCGGGAAAATATGCAGATCTGTGTGAAAAAAGGGGGTTGGTGATTGGGGATAGGTGCAATGGCTGGCCCGGTCGGGTAGCAGGATTTTGTCGGGGCCTTAGAAAGCCCTTAGCCAGGGGGGGGGGGGGGACCTTTATGTATGTTGAGCGCTATAAATAGACACGCCGCATTTGTATGGCATTCGGTGTGGCATTAAACCACCGGGAAATTGCCTCTATCAACAAATCACTGTCTTTGCCAAAAAAAAAATAAAAAAAAATTGCCTCTGCCAAAAATATTTCACAACCAGCCGTGTTTCCTGACCACGTTCCTTTTTACGAATCCTGTTTGCCTGTTTTTTATATATTTATATATATTTATATATTCATTAGATATATTCACTGAAAAAAAAAAAAATCCTTTGTTTTGTTTCTCCTTTTTTGCTACTGATTTTGTAATCATAATAATAATAATAATCCTCCAATAAAGCAATCCAATTAGAATTAAACTAAAAAAAAATATATATATATAACAGCACATCCATAATCTAAATCTTATTCACTTGCACACATCTCTAGTCCCCGTCTCACCAGTATGCGTCTCAACTCAGTTGTATGGACTCTTCTGGCTGCTTCCGCTATCTCTCCCCAGCACTCTCTCGTCGGAGCTGTATCTTCTCCGTCGGGTCCTAATGGCGATATTGACATTGACATTTCCAAAGGCACTGAGGTAATTTCCCCAGGCTCCAAGGAGGCCGAGGCACTGCAAGCCGCCGACAAGGCGTCCAAGTTTGCTCCAAAGGATAACACGTTTGTCGAGAATTTCGATAAAGCAAACTCCTTCAAGAAACCAGAACCAAAGCTTTCTGACCAGAAAATAGATGTTCCTGACAATGAGTCCTTAACTCCAGACAAAAAAAAGCAAAAAGCGGCTGCTACAAAGGAGGACAAGAATCCCGTCGTTGTCAATGACTATGATCCTAATAACATGGGTGTCTCTTCTGACGGTAAAACCAAGGCCCAGGAGCATAATGACAAGGATTCAGAAATTGCGTCTGATGAGCAGGATGAAAGATCAGAGTCTATAGTTTTAGCTAATAGTCAAGATTCATCTGATTCATCTTCTTCATCGTCATCTTCATCGTCATCTTCATCGTCATCATCATCTTCTTCTTCTTCTTCTTCTTCTTCTTCTTCTTCTTCTTCTTCTTCTTCTTCTT
>JAKTYK010000036.1:5215-19667 GCA_030578655.1 Magnusiomyces starmeri
AAGTTTAGTTTCAAAAAAAAAAAAAAAAAAAAAAAAAAAAAGAACATCTTGTAATAGTACAACTTGGATCAATAACTTTTACAAAAGATGGTTGTTTCTGATAAAGATCTTCCATCGCTTCAGCGATGGGTTCACCATAGATTGGCCAAAACAGATGCCGAAGCTGACGATATTCTGACGGAATACGTGATCGCTCTTCTTCAGCACGATGAGCCCACTGACCAGCTGAGAGAAATGTGTATCAACGATCTCCGCGACTTTCTTCACGGCGAAACTGAAGTCTTTGTCAATGACTTGATTTCTGTTTACGAGTCTAAAGAATATTTGAACCCACCTACTCAAGATCAACAGCAACAGCAACAGCAACAACAAACACAATCGCAACAAACACAACAGCCGCAACAACCGCAACAATCGCAAGACCTACAACAGCAACAGCAACAGCAACAGCAACAACTACAGCAACAGAACCAGAACCAAATACCCGGTCTGCTCAGTCTGTCTGGAAACAATGACCCCACTATCAATGATGCCTCTCAATCTCTGGCAAACGCTAATGGTCCCCAGTTTAATCCCTTTGGACCATCGTTTAACAATGCCGCGTTCGGATTACAAAACAACCTCAATAATAACAACAATGCTAATAACAATCAATATGATCCTTCCGGAAATAATGCTCTTTTCAACATGTTCCCCAATGATCAGTACGACCCTTCCAACAGTGCGTTGTTCCAACCTAATCCAAACAATGCGTTTTTAGGATTCAACAATCAAAACAATGCCAATATCAATAACAATAACAACAACAACAACAACAACAATAATAATAATAACGAATTTAATAATGATAACAGGAAATTCAGAAATAATAGAAACAATAGAGGTGGGTTTAATAATAACCGAAATAACTGGGGGAACAACAACAATAATAACCATAATAATGGATTCCAAAGATTCAATAACTTCAACAACCACAATAATTGGAACAATAATAACCATAATAACAATGCGGTTGATGATACCAACAGCATACATATGGCTGGTGCTTTCAACAACAACAACAATGACCCCAACAATGATGATCTTTTTAGTGGCTTTAATAATAATAATAAAAATACCCATAACAATAATAACAACAACAACAACAATTTTCATAAGAGAAACAATAGAGGTTATCTTCAAAGCATTGCTAGCACTGCGCCAGATGACGAGTTTGTCAAACGAAAGCTGGTTGTTGAAAAAATCCCCGAAGACAAGTTCAACGAACATGATATTAGAGAATACTTTTCCCAGTTTGGTAACATCACCGACTTGTCTTTGGATGCTTCTCACCATTTAGCACTGCTGGAGTATGCTACTCACCACGAGGCTCGTGCCGCTTGGTCCTCTCCCGAGGCCATTTTCGGCAACCGATTTGTCAAGGTATACTGGCGAAAGGTTGATGAGAATGAGGCCAACGAGTCTGGCGAGCCAGAGAAGATTGATGTCGAAGCTGTCAAGCAAGTACAAGCCCAAAAACAAAAGGAGTTTGAGGAGAAGATGGCCAGAAAGCGGGCTAACCAAGACAAGATGCTTCAAATTATTCAGCAGAAACAAAAGCTTATTCAGATGCAAAAACAACAGCAAGAAAAGCTGTTGGAACTTGCTTTAAAGAAGGGTGATACTAATGAAATCCATCTGAAAAAGACAACCACTGAAGCTCTTCAGCTGCAGCTCGACAACCTCAAGCGCGAGGCATCGCTCTTGGGCATCACATCTGGTTCTACCCCCCACGGGTATGCTGGACGAGGTGGGAGTTATAGAGGTGGCCGTGGGGGGAGAAGTACCTATACACCCTACAGTCCCTATTCCCGTCCTCCTACCATCAATCCCATAGCATCAGCAACAACGGCTCGTTTCAATTTAGACCTCAGGCCCAGAACTATTGCCGTATCCCCCATCACTGCCCAAAACGAGGAGGCGTTTAGAGGCTATTTGCTGACCATTGGCGAGTACGAGGACGTGACCAGAGTAAATGAAACCACTCTCAATGTCACCTTTAAGGACCGCAGAACCGCGGAAGCCTTATATTACGGCCCCTCTTCTGTTCCAGATGTTGGTGACATTGAAAAATCTTGGAGACAAACACCTTCCTCGAAGACTGCCACCACTACTGCTTCTACTACTACTACTACTACTTCTGCTCCAGCAATCTCCACCGCCACTGCCGCCACTACTACGCCTTCTCAACCAGCTGTAACTGCACCAGTGTCTGCAACACCACATGACGAAAACTCTATGGACCTGTCATAAACCATTGTTTACACTATTTAATGCCAGTTACTGTTGAAAGTTTGTTTATTATTATTATTTTTTTTCTTTTTGAAAGATAATTGGAAGAATAAAAAAAAAAAAAATTAAAAAAAATCAAAAAAAAAATATATAAAAAAAAATCAAAAAATCAAACAAAATGTACAACTATATATATATATATAAATAATAATAATAAAAAGATCATAAATATATATATATATATATATATTTATATATATAAATATTCAAACTATCAAAGGTTTCATCAAAATCTTGAAAATTCTTTCAGTAATAAAATACACCGAAATTTTGTTGTCGGCACGTGATTTTTTTTTTTTTTTTTTTTTTTTTTTTTTTTTTTTTTTTTTTTTTTTGCGCCTCCATTAATTTTTTTATTTTTTATATTTCCTATATCAATATCCCACATTAAACGTTCTTCTTCTTTTGATTTTTTATATAAAAATTTTTTTATATATAAATATAAATATATATATATACTTAAATACTCTTCATCTTTCTTCTATTTCATTAAAAAAAAGATTCACATCTTTGATCTAAACCAAGTTTCTCTGATCATCTGTACTCACTATATATATTTAGATCAATATCAAAGGTCTTTTCTTTTTTTCTTTTTTTTTCAACTCATAGCCATTTATAATGGGAACTAAGCGCGCCATTGGCCAAATATCTAATATATACGACTCTGATTCTTCCAACACTAGCTACTCTGAGGAAGAAGAGGATGACTACGAAGATCTCCCCAAAATCCCCAAGGTCCGCCTGAAAATCGGGGACCAGAAACTGATTGAAGTTGGGAAAAACAATGGCAGCAGCAGCAGCAGCGGCAACGTAGACGAGGTCGACCAAGACAATGCGGCAAATGCGGCGGCTTTGGCGGCAGCAGCTGGAACCGTGGGCGCCGAGCGGGCTACTGACTTTGAGCCCGACAGCGTGTCGTCGTTTTTCGGCAAAAACGACTTCTCCTACCTCAAACTAAAGCCCGACCATAGCTCGCGGCCACTGTGGATCAACCCCGACGACGGGCGCATCATCTTGGAAAGCTTTTCGCCACTCGCCGAACAGGCCCAGGATTTCCTCGTAACCATTGCCGAGCCCGTCAGTAGACCCACCTATATCCACGAATACAGACTCACCACCTACTCTCTTTACGCCGCCGTGTCGGTGGGCTTGGAAACAAAAGACATCATTTCCGTTCTCAACAGACTTTCCAAAGTCCCCGTCCCCAAAAGCATCGTCACCTTTATCAACAACTGTACTGTTTCTTATGGTAAAATCAAACTTGTTCTTAAACATAACCGCTACTTTCTTGAAAGCTCGCATGCCGATGTCCTACAGATGCTTCTCAAGGACCCTGAAATCGGGCCCCTGCGAATAGAGGCCTCCGAAACTACTACCAAGGATGGTCTTGTCACTGAAAAGGCTCCCAAGTTGGGTGGCTTGGTCATTCCTGGCACAAAACAACCAAACAATAATAATAATAATAATAACGGTAGCGCCAATGGAGGCAATACTGACGCAACAAAAGATGGTAGCAACAACAATAACAATGACTCTAACAAAGACGTGACATCCAACAAGCCTGACGAGGAAATTCCTGACGACCCTGAAGCTGCTTTGAATGCTGCGATCGGGTTGGACAATGATGACGACGACGATTTGGATGCAGTCCACTCTTTTGAGATTGCTGCTTCGTCGGTAGAAACTGTCAAGAAGAGATGCCAAACAATCGATTTCCCCGTTTTGGAAGAATACGACTTTAGAAACGATAAACAGAATGTCGACTTGAATATCGACTTGAAACCCTCCACACAAATTCGACCCTATCAAGAAAAGAGCTTAAGTAAGATGTTTGGTAACGGCCGTGCTAGATCGGGCATCATTGTGTTGCCTTGTGGCGCTGGTAAAACCTTGGTCGGGATCACTGCCGCTTGCACCATTCGCAAAAGTGTTATTGTACTTTGCACCTCCTCGGTGTCGGTTTACCAATGGCGCCAGCAGTTTTTGCAATGGTGCACCATCCAACCTGAAGATGTTGCTGTGTTCACGTCGGAAAATAAGGAGAAGTTTAGAGGCGAGGCTGGTCTTGTCGTTTCTACTTACTCTATGGTTGCAAACACTAGAAACAGATCGCATGATTCCCAAAAAATGATGGACTTTTTAACGTCGCGAGAATGGGGGTTCATAATCCTTGATGAGGTCCACGTCGTGCCTGCCGCCATGTTCCGTCGTGTCGTCACCACAATTGCTGCTCACGCAAAGCTCGGTTTAACGGCAACCTTGCTTCGTGAAGATGACAAGATTGACGATCTTAATTTCCTTATTGGCCCCAAGCTCTACGAAGCCAATTGGATGGACCTGTCACAAAAGGGCCACATTGCCAACGTCCAATGCGCTGAGGTATGGTGTCCCATGACCTCTGAGTTTTACCAAGAATACTTGAATGTCAGTGCCCGGAAGCGCATGCTGCTGTACATTATGAACCCGTCCAAGTTCCAAGCATGCCAATTCTTGATTCAGTATCATGAGAAACGTCGCGACAAGATTATTGTCTTTTCCGACAATGTGTATGCGCTGGAGGCTTATGCTCGCAAACTTGGCAAGCCCTTTATCCACGGCGGCACTCCTCAACACGAGCGTATGAAGATTCTTCGAAATTTCCAGCTCAATAATGACATCAACACAATGTTTTTGTCCAAGGTCGGAGACACGAGTATCGACTTGCCCGAAGCTACGTGTCTCATTCAAATCTCGTCTCATTATGGCTCACGTCGTCAAGAGGCACAGCGTCTTGGCCGTATTCTTCGAGCAAAAAGACGTAACGACGAGGGCTTCAATGCATTTTTCTATTCTCTGGTATCCAAAGATACCCAGGAGATGTACTACTCGACCAAGCGTCAAGCCTTTTTGGTTGACCAGGGTTATGCCTTTAAAGTCATTACACATTTACACGGCATGGACCAACTCCCCAACTTGGCGTACTCCACAGCAAGAGAGCGCCGGGAGTTGCTGCAAGCCGTGCTGCTGGCAAACGAGTCCGTTGCTGGTCTGGAGGCCGGCGACGATGCCGAAAATTCCGTCGGCAGAAGCTCCAACTTGGTTTCCAAGCGCCACAAGGGTGGCTCCAAGTCCAATAGAGTTGTGGGCAATCTGTCTGCTTTGGCTGGCGGTGAAGACATGGCCTATGTCGAATACAACCGCAGCAAGAATAAGGATTTGACAAAACGTACTGGTAGTAACATGATTCACAAGCTTTACTATAAGAAGAAGAAAACTACCTGAGATGGTTTATTTTTTTTTTTTTTTTTATCTACTTGCATCTGTTTATACTCTTGAATCTATCTAATAATATTCATTACTTGTTATTTTGTTGTAAACGCATTTCTAATATAATAAAATTTTTTTTTTTTTTTTTTTTTTTTTTTTTTTTAACTTCAATATGTTTGCACTTCTCCTTCAATCACAACAGACTCTTTGTGGGGTGAAGCTTGTGAGTAGTCTTCCACAACCAGTCTAATATTACTAGAGCCAACCAAATCAGGAAGCTTTTCTTCTTCTTCTAGAGGCTTTGTGACAACAGGGGGTGAATCTACTCCTACTACTACTGCTACTGCCTGAGCATTAAGGGTTTTGGAAGAAGACTCAGAACTGAGGGGTTGAAGTGCCGGTTGGTCAACACCAACAACAAAAACAGAAGAAGACGAACAAGAGGGATCTTGATTGGAATTAAAAGTGGGAGGGACGTTGACAGGATGCTCAATGACGGGCGTTTGGGATATCCGGGAATACAATTCAGAGGTGTGGTTCCACACAAAGTCCTGTAAATAGGGCGACAAGTAGCCTCTATTCACGGCCCGTTCCTTCAAGGACTTGCAGTTCCCATCAATAATGTGCGAGCCTCGTCTATACTGGGGGGCGGCGGCAACGTAGTACAGTCTTTCAGTCGCGTTTTCCACAGTGTTGACCAGCAGCATGGCCATTTTGGAGGGCACGCGGGCCCACAGGGGCAAGCTGCGGGCTATTCCAGTGTTGACGAGCCCGGGGCCCGCGTGGATGAACCCAATGTCGGGATACATTCTGGCAAACTTCATGACGGCCAGCGAGTTGAATTCGGTGATGTGACGGTTGGCCAGGCTTAGACTGAACTTTTGTGACAGGTCCAAATTGTTCAAGTCTATGGGGCCCTCGTTGCCGGGCTGCAACACGCTAACTATCCGGGCATTGACCATCTTGTTCTTGTTAATACTACTACTACTAGCTGCCAACTCTTGGTTCACTGCATTTTGAACAAGACCCACCAACCGGTCGACAAACCTCCAACGCCCGTAATAGTTGACGGCCAGTTTAGTGTCAACGCCTTCTTTGCTCCTGGTGTACCCGTTCAAGGAAACAAATCCCGCCGACAAAAACAGGAGATTGATATGAGACTCCCAATCCAAGATACGGTCACAAAGCGCGTCCACCTGTTTGATCAAGGTAATGTCGCACGACACAAACCGCGTTGTGGCCTGGGCATTGATTTTCTCAATCTTGCCCATCACCTTGGCCCCGGCCTCTTCGCTCCGCCCTATAATGTATATCTTGGGATGATCATTGTACCGCGCAAAGTTGTACGCCGTGTGCTCTCCAAGCCCACTGGTGCCTCCCACAAATATGCCGACTTGGTTTGGGGCGGCCGTTTGGGCAAACCGTTTATTTGAGGCAATAACTTCTTGGAGTCTAAGTGTCATTGATTAAGAAATGGAAAAGAAAAAAAGAAAGCAATAAAAGAAATCTAATGTTTGATAATTATAGAAAAAAAAAAAAAAAAAAACAAAAATTCAAAACTAATCTAGTTATGTTGTTATTTTTACTAACCTCAATTAAAAAAAAACAAAAGAAAAAAGAAAGAAAAAAATAAACAAATGATACATATATAACTACACACACATTACAATGGTCATTCCCTAGTTTGTTTGTATATTTATTTTTTATACTTTAATACAAAACATATGTTGTTGAATTTATTATGAGTTAAAAGGGAAGTTCATCGGAAAAAAAAAGGTTAATAAATATAAACATCTTCCAATTTAGGAAAACTGTAAAGGTAAATGCAATTTTCATTAATTTTATTTATATATATATATATATATATATATATATATATATATATATATATATATATATATTCTCCTCAACTTAGTCGAATGATTTAAAGTTGGTACTGGAATTTTATTTATTTATTTATAAATTTATCTCATTGTGTTCTAAAATTGCAACCGTTTTTTTTTTAAATTTGTGTGTGTGTGTGTATGCGTTGCTATGAGTTACCGTAGTAGCAATCATTCATTCATCTATACATATATATATATATATATATATAATTCTTTTTTTTTTTTTTTTATTTCCCATTTCTCCGAACTAAACGAAGTGTCGTTATTTAAATAGTTAAGTCTCATCACTATAGTTATCTCTAGTTGAATGGTGGGGACAAAAAAAAAGGAGATAAAGCCATGCCATTTATCATTATTATTATTATTATTATTAATAATCTTGTATTTATTTGTAATCTTTCAAAGTTTAGTAATATTTGATGGAGAGAGACAGTGAGAGAAAGAGGGGAGGAAGAGGAGGGGCAAAATTAATTATTGGCCAAATTTTTATTTTACTTTATTAGTGTGTCCCACTGTAAAAATAATAATAATAATAATAATAATATTTTTACGCATTTACTAGATTTGATTTCTTCCTGTGATGTAAAAGGTGGGGTTTCGGGTTCTTCGTTTTTATTTTTATTTTTATTTTTTTTATTTTTTTTTTACATTTCCCGTATATCGGTCCTTCATTATTTTCTTAGTTCTATTCTTCGGTGTGTCTTGTGATACACCGTGTGTGCCTTGTCCCTGGATAAAACCCCCACGGTCCTATAATGTTAAACGAAGCACACATATTATGGACATCCAATAAAAATCAATTGTTCCTTTTTTTATTTTTACTTTATTTATTATGTCCGGACCGCTGATAATCGGTGATTTTGTTTACCATCCGGACTCGGACACACAATATTTCGGCACAGGATGGCATAATCAAAACTTCAGAGTAATCAAATTCTAAGCAATTTGATTTTAAAATTCCCAGGGTTTATCCAAACCTTAAAAAAAACTATAATATTTATTTTATTAATCATGAACACATGTTATAGTCCTCGTTTCAACAACTTTTTTTTTTTTTTTTTTATTATTTATAAATATAAACTCACTCGTTTTTTTATATATATACTTTCAAACTTTGTATGTATTTTTTTATGTATAATTTTCACTATATACCGTGCAATTGTTTCATTACTTTAAGTTGCGTTGATTCTAAACTCAACCTATTTATTCTGTATAAATCGTTTTCAGTCGTCGTACAGCCCGCAATCATTTACCAAATATTTACAAAAAACAATAACTTTTCAGCAGCTGTACCCAACCTTTTGATTACATGAAATAGTTGTTCAGTAAAAGCGGGCCGTTGGACAATGTGATCTCATTATTCACAACGTGTGTTTTAGTTACTTTATATATATATATATATATATATATATATATATATATATAAAATGGGCTATCGCTTAATAATTTGGGCCTACCTGATGAAACAAACGTCAGTAACGTCATATTGTTAATTAACAAGCAGTCTTACTGATTTTTTATTTTTCTATTTTATTTTATTTTTCTTTACTTTCAACAATTAAATGTTGCCTATGTGTAATTATAAAAATAAAATAAAATAAAATTCTCAAGAGCAGCTTTGGTAGTCAGTTGGACCTTCCTGGTATCATCTCCAGTTTTAATATCTTGTAGAAAAATAAAAAAAATAAAAAATTCATATATGTCGCAAATTTAAACTGGGTGATATATCTGTATCTTGAAAATGTATCTTCCAACTTACTCAAGCATCTTTTTAAAGTTATAGTAATAATAATAATAATAATAATAATAACAATAACAGTAACCTTGTGGTGCTCATATTTGACTGACAACTTTAGTATAATAATTTCACTACAAGACCATACACTTTCTTTGTAACACTCATCATCATTATTTCTCCTTATTTTTCTTTACTTGTACACCTTTTTCTCTCTCTTTTTCCTTTCTTCTTGTTTTTATTTAGTTGTATAAACCTAGTATTTTGTTCATCAGGTTGAAAAATATAAAAAAATAAAAAATAAAAACTAAAAACCAATAAAAATTTTCATACTGTTATACTCTTTACTCTTACAACCATCATTATGGAATACTCAAACGATGAATCACTACCTGAAAATCTCTCAAATCTTGACAGGAATAAATCAGTATACCAATCTTCATCGGGTCGTCCCTATTCCTCACATTCAAATTACAGCACAAATCCCAAATCAACTCTTCGGCGCGCAAACACTGAAGCTATAAAACCACCCAGTCAAGATCTTTCCCATACATCTCATAGAAAACTGGTACGATCGTCTTCCTCGGCATCGTTACCATTACCCCGGTCTTTGCCAATTCCTGATCTCGTAAACCCCACCCAGGCTCATTTAGCACAGCCAGAAAGTTATATTGATCTAGTGCCATCTAATCCCTATCGCTCTCATGACAATATAAACATCGACTTTTCTATCATCACCAAGTCAGACAATGGTAATGATCATACAAGTATTATAAATAGCCCATTCTCTAATCTAGTAAGACCACCATCTACTAGCTACCAATCTGCTTTCACTTCTCATCCCCAAGCGTATGATTCCATCAATGACAAAACAAGAAATATAGAACCTAATAGCCAAGCCTCCAGACCTGTTTCAGCAACATATGGCGGTATTGGCACTACCATATTTGATCCCCCAAATTTGATAACAAAGGCCAGTGGGAATATTTACAACAGCAACTTGGCATACAAAAAGAATAGAATATCAACTCTGCAAGATGATTCCGATGCGGGATCTTCTTTGACTGGTAGATCTCCACGGAAACTTATTAGACGTGATCGGGCTCACCTTTCGCCTTCTGATTCAAATTATTACTATACTCAACATACCTTGGAGTCTGATTCTATTTCAGTCGTGCCTTCCTCAACTGGTATCGATCCTCTTTCTGATTACGTCACCTCTGCTGATCTTAAGCAAGTAAACAGTGGCACAAACACTATTCCCAATACCAATACCAATACCAACACCAATGTATGTACGGCTGATAATAATAATTTGTTACGGGTACAAAGTGTCAAAACAACTTCATCTGCTCTTTTTTCATCTAATACTGCTAAAGATGATGAAAAACTTGCAAGAGCAACTTCTAAAAAGAAGATTGCTTTACCTTCTTATGGTTCGGCTTTTCTACAACCCTTTCATTTTTCAAAATCAAAAAACAAAGACATAAATGTTATAAACGGAAAAGAACAGGAACTAGACCAGAAACAAACACAAGAACTCGAGCAAGCTAATGAAAAAATCCCAGAAAATGAACAAACAAGTTTGAGATCCAAAAATAACTCGTTGAAACAAGCATCATCATTATCACCCCAATCTACAAAAGAAACTAGAGCTACAATTCCTATTTCTGAAATACCAGATACCGGTACTGCAAAAAGTAATTATTCCAAAACGTCAAACAAAGAATTCAATGGACCGTCTGTTTGGCAAACTTACTGCAATGCCATCACATTGATTTTTCCTTCCTTTTTCCTAAATTGGTTGGGTATGACTTCGAAACCTAGACAACAAGCTTGGAGAGAAAAAATTGGTTTACTTTCAGTCATTTTCCTTTTGACCAATTTTGTTGGGTTTTTCACATTTGCATTCAACTCGTTTGTGTGTGGTCAGCCTGTTTTGCGCGTCCATTATAAAAATATCCCGGATGATTCAGCAGTTATTCATGGTGCCTTGTTTAACATTACATTATTGACTGATAACTATCAAAAGATTTATGAAAAAGAAGGAGTAGAACCTCCGCCATATTTGGATATTTGGAAATATGCTGGAGGTTCTGACGCATCTCTTTTGTTTCAAAATGTTAATGGCTATTGCTCAGAATTTATTTCAGCTGACCCTGAGAAAAGTTTGGTACCAATGACAAGGGATTTGATGTTTTCATATTACTTTCCTTGTGTTTTGTTGAATTTGAATGGCTCACCAAGAAATAACCCCCTTCAGCAACGAATTGGCCACAGACTTCATGGGCTTGGTCGAGGCGGTGCTCCCAAAGGAAATACAAATGCGGAATTTTGTCATCTAATGGACAACTCAAGAAAATATTTATACGACTTTGGAATTCATATTGATGTTTATTACTCATGGAGTGATTTGGAAAAAGTAAATAATGATTTGGTGGTATATCTTGGGGACGTTATTGATATGACTAGACTCGAAATGCTTCGGCCTTTTATAATTGAAGAGAAAATCCTAAGTCTCATGGATAAGAGTACATCAATTAGAGAAAAAGATATATCACTCTTATTGTCGAAAGACAGCAAATCCCGCAGAGCTGGGAAATGTTTAGTACAGTTGGCAAAAGTCGGCGTTGTTGACACTGATACGTTAGGATGCATAATATCCAACTTGGTTTTGATTTTATCACTTACCTTCATTATTTCCATTATTGTCGTTAAGTTTCTGTTTGCTTTATATTTTGAGTGGTTTTTATCTTGGAGACTAGGAGCAAACTTTTCCCACGTTCCAATCTCTAATGCAGTTTCTGGAGTCAAGACTTTTAGGCTTGGAATGTCAAATGCGGCAGAGTCATTGGATAGAGTAGTGCATAAGTTTAAAGATTCCAGACTGGGATCCAAAATTTTCTTTTATGATTACATTCACTGTCATTTGGCTGGTGATGACAATGACTTTGGATATGATCATAACGTTCGACACACTCACTACGACCTTCGATCAGTTAAAACAAAGTATACAGAGTCCGACTCTTCATCCACAGGTGAGTTATTATCACCAAGCCAAATGCTTCATACCATTTGTCTAGTAACGGCATATTCAGAAAGCGAGGAAGGGTTGCGATCGACGTTGGACTCAATTGCTACCAGTAACTATCCCAATACCCATAAGCTTGTCATTGTGATTTGTGATGGTCTAATTATAGGATCAGGAAACAGTTTATCTACGCCAGAAATCGCAGTTTCAATGATTAAAGATTTTTTAATACCCCCAGAGGAAGTTGGACTTTCACCATATATTGCTGTTGCACAAGGTGCAAAGCGATTCAACCTAGCAAAAATATATGCAGGATTATATAAATATGACAGCAAAACGGTTGATTATCACAAACAAGTACCAGTACCTATTATTTGTATTGTAAAGTGTGGAGATAAATGGGAGAGAGAAACGCCGGGAGTAAAGCCAGGAAATAGGGGGAAAAGAGACTCGCAAGTCATTTTAATGTCATTTTTACAAAAAGTCATGTTCAATGAACGCATGACGGATTTGGAACATACTCTGTATTATACCATTTGGCAACTGACTAAGAGAGACGTTATGGATTATGATGCAGTATTGATGGTTGACGCTGATACCAAAATTCGGAGAGATTCCCTTGAACATATGGTTGGCTGCTTGGTTACAGATTCAATGATTATGGGGATATGTGGAGAAACACAAATAGCAAACAAGGGCGAGTCATGGGTCACGATGATTCAAGTATTTGAGTATTTCATTTCTCACCATTTAACAAAATCATTTGAGTCTGTTTTTGGAGGAGTAACATGTCTGCCCGGGTGCTTTTCAATGTATAGAATCAAGGCGCCCAAAGGCCCTAGAGGGTACTGGGTTCCTATTTTGGCAAACCCAGACGTAGTGGAAAGATATGCAATCAACTCGGTGGAAACGTTACATGAAAAGAATTTGCTACTGCTGGGCGAAGACCGATACCTATCTACACTAATGTTGAAAACATTTCCCACGCGGAAGCAGATCTTTGTTCCTCAAGCCAAATGCGAAACCGTGGCGCCAAGTACGTTTCGAGTTTTATTGGATCAAAGGCGGCGATGGATCAATTCCACCGTACATAATTTAATGGAGTTGATAATTGTTCGAGATTTATGTGGGGTGTTTTGCATTTCAATGCAGTTTGTCGTTCTTATTGAGTTTATAGGTACTTTAACATTACCCGCAGCTTTATTGTTTACCTTTTTTGTTGTAGGACGAGCCATTGTTGAGCGCCCTGTTCCTATGCTTCCTTTGGTTTTGTTGGGATTGATTGTTGGGATACCCGGTTTATTAATAGTTGTCACGGCACATCAATGGTCATATGTGCTATGGATGCTTATTTATTTGATATCATTACCCATATGGAATTTTGTATTACCATTGAATGCATGTAAGTTAACTGAGGGATGCTGAAAAACTTGTAAAAAAAAAAAAATTAGGAAAAGGAAGATTTTACTATTTGGTCACTAACTATATATATATATATATATATATATATATATATATACATTTACATATTTTAGTTTGGCGATTTGATGATTTCAGTTGGGGAAATACCCGAGTGATTCAAGATACTCAGCATACAGATGATGATGATGATGATGATGACAATAGTGAGGAAGGAAAAGAAGGAGATAGAATTTCCACATTGAATAATAGCACTACTATTACCACCACTAACAATAATAATAATAATAATAATAATACCAATACAGTTACCTCACTAAAAACAACCACTACATTGAAAAAACACCCAAGCGCTAAGTTTGATGAAACTAGAATTAGATTGATGAAATTTCATGAATGGATTGAGGAGATTCGTATGAAGAAAAGAGAAGAAGAAAAGGGGCCGTTTAGAGTAGCATTGACTGGAATAGATGACGATTTTGGAGAAGACGAGGAGGAAGAAGAAGAAGAAGAAGAAGAAGAAGAAAAAGAAGAAAGTGAAGACCAAAAAGGGGACAATAAAAAGAACTGAAGATAAACAAAAATACAAGACAGAGTAGAATGGTTATAATATAGAATATTTTTAAATATATATACATAGTAACTAGCAGAAAGTTGAATATTTGAATACAGCTAATATCATTATTATTATTAATTTATCGGGTTTTTGCAGTTACATAACTTTATATATATTACAAAATAAAAGAAATTTTTTTTTTTTTCTCCTTTTTTGTGCCACATACAGCACTATGTAACCTAGAACCT
>JAKTYK010000037.1:0-19636 GCA_030578655.1 Magnusiomyces starmeri
AAAAAAAAAAAAAAAAAAAAAAAAAAAAAAAAAAAAAAAAAAAAAAAAAAAAAAAGCTATTAGTGATTTTGTAAACAAATGTATATATATATAAGCTCATATAAGCACAATAAATTTACCTGAATTTTGAATCTTTTTTGCAATATTAGCAAGACCAGATTTTGCTGTTCTGGAAGTCTTGTGAGCCGGTGAGAGGTTTGTTGGAGGACATAAGCTATCATCACTTTGAAAAACTTCTAAATCAGAAGAATGTCTATTTTGACTTGCTCCTCGGTTAGAAAATGAAGCGATAGGATCCTTCATAAACAATTCATCTGGTCTAGAGTTTGCCTGAGACCACTTTTGCTTAATTATAGAATCGTTTTTGGGTGATTTTGGTTTAATTTGTTTTGGTAATGATAGTGACGACAATGCTGATAAAGGAGAGGAAGAAGAAGAGGATGATGATGATGATGAAGAAGTAGAAGAGGAATTTTCAGTTTTATGGGCAAATTCACTGTCAAAAATTTGATCTATTTTTTGCTCTTCATTTAGTCGAGAGTTATCTGTATGGTTCTCAGATAAATGGGGTTGAGTCGAATCGTTTTTACTATTATGTGCGGACTCGGTGTCATATAGGTTTCGCGAATCTTGATTTCCATTAGACATAAAAAAGTCTTCACAAGAAAGTACTGGAGAGCAAGGTTTCATACTTTCACATGATTCCAAAGATTGATGGTTATAACTCTCATTTGCTTTGACACTCGATAGATTTGAAAGACTCTGATTGCTGTTGCTGTTACTGTTAATGCTGCTGATACTGTTAGTTCGACTACTACTTCTGCTACTGAATTTGGGTATGGTAATCTTTGGCCGCGTAGGACGCACTAAATTCTCTTTGCTAGACTTTTTGCTATTACTGTTTAGTTTTAGTTCGTTTGTATGTTCATTTTCAGAAGTGTTTGTTCCGGACACAATGGGATCTGCGGTGGTACTACGCAATAAAAATCTGGAAATGCCTGGATTAGAATATGGGTCCATTATAAGTGAATCTATTGCATATATATTTATATATAAAAAAAATATTAGGAAAGCTGCAATAGTAGTTGGGTAATATAAAGAATATGGGGTGTGAGTAAAGTACGATTATTTATAAAAAAAAAAAAAAAAAAAAGAATAAAGAAATAAAGAAATAAAAAGTTGTGGGGAAAGGGCTTCTTTTTATGTACCCATACAAAGACTTCTATAAGGGTGTTGAAAAAACGGTATGTGGTTTTCGCATGAAAGTCTTCCCACTATTGACAAAAAAACTTTGAAAAACGTGAATTTCAGATTTCTTTTAGGAAATAGTTTGTATATATAATCGATTACAAATAATAATTTCTTTTCTCTTCTTTTCTTAAAACAGAACTATGTAGATAAATGATACGATACATATTATCAAAGTCATATAATAACCATAACCATAACCATAACCATAACCATAACCATAACCATAACCATATAATAACAATTACAATAGTGATAGCAATATCTATAAACAATTCATGGGCATTATTTAAAAAAAAAATTTATAAGACATTACATAATAATATTATTATTATCTAAGAGACTGACCACCTTTAATAAGTATCCGGAAGTTTTGCACAACAAAAACCCGGGGTAACTTTCATGATATGAAATTTGGTATGAATAAAAAAATAAAGAAAGCAATCTGGATATACAATGTTGAACACAAACAGTTTACACCTTTTTTTTTTTTTAGGTTCCTGTTAACTTTTTGTCACAAGACTTTCATTCTATTATAACATCAAAATCAATATTCTAAATCGTAATCCAAGTCCGTGTCAAAATCAGTGGTCTCATTGTCATCACTAATATCGGCATCACTATTTTGGAAAAACTGGTCAAATAGTCTCTGTACATATTCATTTGTTTGTAGATACATAGGCATATTTCTTCCTCTTTGTAGCTCCTGGATTATCCAATCAAGCCGGTTGGCCACTGGTTGTGTAATATCCTGAGATACATTAGGTGTTCCATATTTATTAGGAACATCTTCGCTCTTGTATTGGTATCCAGCAATCCGTCCTCCCCATTCATCGGCAAATTCTTTTTCTGACCTATCTAAGCTTTCATAAACAGGCGCTGTCTTTTCTTTATTAACCAGTGACAAGTACCACTTAAATGATGGTGGGATGATCCCAAATATCGTAGCTTTTCGCTCGATGCAACGAACGAAATTTAGAAATAATACACAAAATCTATATTTTTCATCCAAGTTTCGCTGAGAATAATCTTGCCGTGCCCTTTCTCCCATGGATCCCCACGTTTTTTGTAATTCATCCCTCCCATATTTAAAAGAAAGTAACTTTAGTGCCCATGCCTCTTTATCTTCTCCAGGCTGGCGAGTCTTTTCCTTGTTCCATTTTTCATAATACCAGTGCTCTATCTCTGATCTTCCCGTATATGTTTGTAGATCTGGATGTTGCCATGTTGTAGACTCATTAAGCTGAAATCTAAGTCTTTTCCCACAAGCGCCACATTTATATCCAAATGTGGAAGTGTAGTTTAGTACACGCTCTTTAGCAGGCTCGTTATTAGCAAGAATTAAATGCTTATTCAACAGACCTTTGGATTTAATATATTCATAAGTCAGCATTTTCGTTGTCACAATTGACCTAGAGAGTTCTAAATCATCTTCTACCGCATCAAAAAGCCAGCCACCATATAAATAAAAGCGTTCATCTTCTTCTGTGGTATTGCCTTTAGAATCTCTTTTTTTGAAGCAAAACCGAGATAAGTCTCGCTCAGCAAGTTTTTGTTGCAATATATCAACGTAAGTTAACTGGCCAGAAGACATGCCATATAAACCAATAACCAAACCATCTGGTGAAATTATTGGTATATATTTAACAACTGTTAGGCGTGATTCTGGATCTATAAATGGTTCAGGGTCTTCCTTGCCTGCAATTTTGACCCGAACCTTATTGATTCCAAGAACGCCAAATATATGATTTCTTTTGTTTTCTAATTCCTTTTCAGCAATACTATGGATTTTCCCATCTTGTGTATCATATGGGGTATACTCTTTTCTTGGGAATTTACCCATTGCTAACGTCTCGCTATACACACGTACTCTTTCCTCAGTTAACAATGGATTAACTGCTACGTCTAAAAGTGGATCATACTTCTCCACCACCGCGGAAACGACATGTGTAGTGATCTTGGAAATAACTGATGCAGGTCTTCCAAAAATACTTTCGAGAGCATTTCCAGTAATATTAACAGATTTAAACTTTGCCAGAGTGATACACAAAGCTTCTTTTCTGCCTATTCTATGACCGCAAGATTTATGTACATCAATAACAGTAAGCTCCGCCGCTACGGTCTCAATTATTTTTTTAGAAAATCCCGTAACAGTTTTACAGTCTTCGTCTGGAAGCAACCCCCATTGCTGGTCACAAAACTTTTGATTTGTTCTTTTTGATTTTTTCACTATCCGTGAGATTTTCCCTTGAGCAATATCTAGGGCGTTAATTAATGTAACAACATATTCTCTGGGTATTAGAAGGTTTGAATCATTTGTTTCTCCAGCTGCAAACTGATGGACAATAGCGCTTAGTTCTGTAATACTATCATTAATTTCTTCAATAGGTCTTTTTGGTGGCATATTAGAGAGTATATATTATTGATGTTTGTTCATATGTTAGACCATATGAAAAAATATAGTAATAAAAGGTAGAAAGAACAAGTTTTTAACGATAAGATAATGTAGTAATAAAAAAAAAAAAAGTTAGAGAGAGAGAAACAAAAAATAAAATAAAATAAAATAAAATAAAATAAAAGGAGAGTTAATAATAACGACCCCCCTCTCCTCCCAACAAACAAATAAAAAGAAGATAGTCATGTCTCGTGATTAAGATTTCCTCCGATTGTTTTACAATAAATGAATAAATAAATAACGCACCGAAGATCGAACTGGACGCTAGCCTGGGAGGGTTTTTAACTCCTATACAGGAGACTGTTTCCTCTATCCCAACTCATCAGTTACTGTGATCGGGAGCTTTTGTCAGGGTTCTTTTTAGGTGCGTGATACAAAAGACGCTTAGCGGTGAAAAGCTGCACATATTAGACGCAAATAGAAACTGACTTTTATCGGAGCTGGCTTCAGGCATTAGGTTCTAGGTTACATAGTGCTGTATGTGGCACAAAAAAAGGAGAAAAATTCTTTTATTTTGTAATATATATAGAATTATGTAACTGTAAAAACCCGATAAATTAATAATAATAATAAATAAATAAAAACGAAAAAAGGTTTACAATAGTGTTTCATATAGAATTTCATAAATTCACAAAGCTACTCTAATCGACATAATTAATACGCATAATGGTAGTTAGCTTAAATAGTAAATAAATTCTAAATCTATAATATTTTGCAAATTCAGAAGACAAATCGACATCTTAGCAAATTCAGTTTAATATGGGCATAGTTTTCCAGCAATACCATATTGCAATTACGAATATACTGTAACAAATGAGTCTGGTTGTAACATTCACAGAGTGTAATAAAGATAAATGTAACTTATTTTGTAATGTAACTGTAACAAAGAAAAGTCCACGTATTGTCCACCACCCGTATACAGCACAACTGCTTATATGGGGACACCTAGCCAAAAACACACTTACTTCTCCCCCCCTTTACAGGTCCTTGTGTTATTGCCTTTCTTGTGTTTTAATTTTTTTTTTTTTTTTTTTTTTTTTTTTTTTCCTTCCCACCACCACTACTGTTTTCATCCTAATCTTTTAGAGATATTCTTAATCATTCTGTTCTTTCAAATATATTTCAGCATATTCTTTTTGATAATTCTTACGCACCCTGAAATAATCTCTAACTTGTCTATATTCAATTGCAAAAATGCAGATGCTGACAAAGGTATGTGTTGTCATGTTTTCATCTTGGTTTTGCAATTTTTCAACATCACGAAATTTCTTATAATTTGACTTGAAAAGCCTTGAAATATCGGTGTTCTTGACTAACAATTTCAAATATCTTTTTACAAAATTATATATATATATATATATAATTTATTTTTTTTAATATCAATTTTTTTTTATTTTTTAATTTTTTTTTTAGTTTGAGTCAAAATCCTCAAGGGCTAAGGGTGTCGCCTTTCATCCTAAAAGGTATGTTATTGTTTACCTGTTATTCTCTTGTTAATATCAAACTAATCGTTAAATAGACCATGGATTCTTGTTTCCCTTCATTCATCTACAATTCAACTGTGGGACTATCGAATGGGTACCCTCATTGATCGCTTTGAGGGCCATGATGGTCCTGTAAGAGGCATTGACTTCCACAAGACCCAACCTCTTTTTGTTTCTTGTGGTGATGACTATACTGTTAAGGTATGGTCTCTTCAAACCCGCAAGCTCTTATTCACTCTCAATGGCCATTTGGACTACGTTCGAACAGTCTTTTTCCACAATGATCTTCCCTGGATTATTTCAGCGTCTGACGATCAAACTATTCGTATTTGGAACTGGCAAAATCGTCAAGAGATTGCCTGCTTAACCGGCCACAATCACTACGTTCTTTGTGCACAATTCCACCCCAGCGAAGATCTCATTGTTTCTGCCTCTCTCGATCAAACTGTTCGCGTATGGGATATTTCCGGCCTCAGAAAGAAACACTCAGCTCCCACCCAAACTCCAAATTCATTTGAAGACCAATTCGGAAGGGCAAACAACGCCAGCCAGGATATATTCGGAAACACAGATGCGATAGTCAAGTTTGTTCTTGAAGGCCATGATCGTGGTGTCAACTGGGCCTCTTTCCATCCTACCCTTCCTCTCATTGTATCTGGTGGCGATGACCGTCTAATCAAAATTTGGCGTATGAGTGAAACAAAAGCATGGCTTGTTGATAGTTGTGTTGGCCATACTTACGACGTTCTTTGTTGTGTTTTCCACCCCTTTCAAGATCTCATCATTTCTGTTAGCGAAGACAGAACAATCAGAGTTTGGGACCTCAATAGAAGAACTCTTGTCCAACAGTTTAAGCGCGATAACGATAAATTCTGGTACATTGCGGCACATCCAACTATCAATCTTTTTGCGGCTGCTCATGACAGTGGTGTTATGGTCTTCAAGCTTGAACGTGAACGGCCTGCTAGTGTTATTAGCGAGAACAATCTTTTTTACATCACCAAAGATAAACTAGTCAAGTCTTTTGACTTTAATACCGACACAGAGTCTAATCCTCTTCTTTCTCTCAAAAAGGTTGGCGATCCATGGGCTCCATTCCGCACCATTTCTTATAACCCATCCGAAAAGGCAGTTGTTGTTACAATCAGCTCAAACAATGTTAATACTTATGAGCTGCAACGTATTACTGGAAGCAGCTCTATTCATTCCAACTCAGTCACTTCGTACAGTGGTAAGGGTGATTCTGCTTTCTTTATTAGCAGACAAAGATTTGTTGTTTACTCAAAATCTTCCAACTTGATTCGCCTTTTTGACATGAATAACAAACCTACTCTTACTATCTCACTAGCAGAAGTTTCTTCATCCATTTATGATGTAGTTCCAGTAAGCCCCATTCCAGGTCTTGTTATTTTGTTGGGTTCATCTGTTTTTCTATTTGATCTTCATCAAGAACAAGTTATTGCAAAGGCTTCCATAAATGATGTCAAGTACACGTCCTGGTCAAAGGACGGCAAATATGTTGCTTTTATTGGAAAACATCAAATTACCATTGCCAACAGGGATCTCAAGATTCTTGCTTCTCTTCATGAAACCATTCGTATCAAGAGTGCCGTTTGGGATGATAAGGGCGTCCTTCTATATTCAACTTTGAATCATCTCAAATACAGTTTACTCAACGGCGACCACGGCATTCTTAAAACCCTCGAGAACACTGTATACCTTATTCGAATTAAGGATAACCTTGCTTATGTTCTTACACGTGCAGGTACTATTGAGATTATTGAGATAGACCCGACTGAATACCGCTTTAAGCGCGCTTTACTTAATAAGAACTTTAATGAAGTTCTTCGTCTTATCAAAACTTCCAACCTTGTTGGCCAAAGCATCATTAGTTATCTTCAAAAGAAGGGTTATTCCGATATTGCTCTTCAATTTGTTCAAGACCCTCAAACAAAGTTTGGCCTTGCGATTGAATGCGGTAATTTAACAGTTGCTTTGGAACAAGCCCAGGAATTGAAAAAGCCTGCTGTTTGGCGAATACTAGGTGATGAAGCACTAGCACAAGGTAACCATGAAATTGCTGAATTGGCTTATCAAAAACAAAGTCAGTTTGACAAACTTACCTTCTTATATTTGGCTACCGGTAACAGGGCCAACCTTGAAAAGATGGCAGCGATTGCCAACCATCGTGGCGATGTAAATGGTCAATTTACTGCTGATCTTTATCTTGGAGACGTTACTGGACGTATTGACATTTTAAAGGCGTCTGGTAATAATGCTCTTGCATACGCTCTTGCCAAGAGTAATGGCCTTACTGATGTTGCGGAAGAAATTGTCCAATCTTCTGGCATCGATCCTAGCAGTATCAATATCGATATTGTAGATAGATCATCTGACGAACTCACTCCACCAGTTGTTAACACATTGACTGGATTCAACTGGCCTCTCAAGTCTACGTCACTATCAATCTTTGAACAAGCTCTTCTTGGACAAGTTGATAATCTGTCTCTCGAAGAACCCGAAGAATATAAGGCTGAAAGTGGCACAGTTCCTGATATTGATGCATTTGATGCTTACGACGATGAGGAAATTCATGATGATGCTTGGGAACTGGACGAAGAAGAAATTGCTGTTGAAGAAGAGACCAGCAATGAAGACTCATTGGAGAAGGGAGTCGTCGAATATGAGATGTGGGCTAACATTTCTCCACTTGCTGCTGATCATATTGCAGCCGGATCTTTTGAATCTGCTGCTCAGATTTTGAAGAAACATTTGGGTGTTACAAATATTGTTCCTTTGAAATCTAGATTCATGGAGATTTATCAAGCTTCTAGATTATATCTTCCTGCCACCGAAGGTACCCAGCCTTTGCCGTTTTATATTAGACGTAACCTCAACAACACATCAAAATCACGATCTCTACCGATAATTCCTGGTTATGATCAATTAAAGCCTACCTTACAAGAAGCTTTTAAGGCTGTCATGCAAAACAAACCAGAATATGCAATTTCTTTATTCAGAAAGATTCTATATATTATTGCAACTCTATCTGTTTCAACTACAGCCCAGGTTCAAGAGTGCGAGTCCCTTATTAATATTTGCAGGGAATACATTTTAGCATTTTCTATCGAGCTTGAAAGACGATCTCTCCCAACTACAGAGGTGAAGAGACGTTTAGAACTTGCAGTATATTTTACCAAACCCAAACTTGAACCTCAACATGCATTTATTCCATTACGTGTTGCTATGGTTGAATCATTTAACCATAAAAATTATGGCACTGCTTCTGCTTTTGCTTCCAAATTACTGGCACTTATTGGAAACTCTCACAAGTTTTCTGAGAAAGCACGTGCCATTAAAGAAAAGGCAGATAAATCTCTTCGTGATCATGTTGAGATAGACTTTGATCAATTTACCGAGTTTACTGTCTGTCCCGCTACCCATACGCCTATCTATAATGGTGAACCCACTGTAAAGGAACCATTCACTGGTGCCTTATATCACAAGAGCGCAGAGGGAACCCTTTGCAAAATTACAAATATTACTACAGTGGGTGCTGTTCCAATGGGACTTCGACTGATGGTATAAAATATATAAATACATAAGTGAAACTTTCTATATTATAATTAAAAATACTAAAAAAAAGTATATATATATATAAAAAAAGAAAAACCGATAACAGATTTAGGAAAAAAAAAAAAAAAAAAAAAAAAAAAAAAAAAAAAAGGAGAGGGTACAGCTTGATATGAAATGATATAAAATAATTGATATTGGAATAATTAAATAGATCTAGTAAATTAATGATAATAATACTAATAATAAGTAAAGATTTATTACCATAAGAATCATAAAAACCCAAGATGAAAGATTTTTGGTTAAAAGTTGGTTTTTAAAACAAACAATGACACTGATTTTTTCTAAAGGTGTGGACGGTTGGTTACCCTACATTTGAAAAAAAAAAAACAAGCGAATCAAGGGTAGTAATTATCCTCTTTGATACTAATAATTGAACAACACCAAAAAAAAAAAAAAATTTTTTTTTCATTTCCACCTTCTCTTTCTAAATTTCTTCACGAGCACAAGGATCTTGCTAAGATTATTTTCAATATACATAAATACATATACAGCAACGATGTCATTCATCAGTCGAACCATAATCAACTCGTCTAGACGTATTACAGCTCCAGTTAGAGGTTTTTCTACTTCTACTATTTTGCGACAAAATAATGCAAATAATAATAAGAGTAAGTCAAACATTAACATATGACCGAGAAGTGGATACCCATTAGTTGGTTATTAAAAGAGAAGGTGGTTTTTTTTAAAAAAAAAAAAATAATAAGTAAATTTGAAATATGAGGTTGAAAGTGAGTACTGACTGTTAATTTTTTTCTTGTCTTTAAAGAAACGTCTGACGGTCGTTACAGAGGTCGCCGAAACCAGAAGAGTGTTGAGGGTTTAAAGGAACATGTCTCTGGACTCAAGGCTATTGACAAAGCCGGCAATGCATCTAATCAAAAAACAGCACAAGAAATTGACCCTCTATTTTATCCACGATTTGATTTGTCCGGTACTTACGACCCCTTTGATTTCTCTATGACACACGTTAAGATGATGCTTAACTCCAGCCGTAATGCACCTAAAGTTGACGGCTTCAAACAACTTAACGTCGATCCTTTAACATTATGGAAGGAGCCCGAAGCACTCAATCTCTACATCACATCTAACGGAAAGATTATTCAAGGACATGTTCTTGGCCATACCGGAAGAACTCAAAAGCGTTTAAGCAAAGCTATTAGAAGAGCTCGAGCTGCTGGATTATTGCCTTATTTCCACAAATCTCAAACAACTTTCAAATTAAACCAATTCTCTAAATAAATGAGAGAACAAGCAATAACTTTTAATTTGTTGTGACAATGCTATTAATCTCATTATAATATAAGATAATTTGTTATTTAAACTTACATTTTATTATTATTATTATTATTATTATTATTGTTACTTTAATTTAGTTTGAAAGAAAATCGTGTTCATATTTCGTGTATATAATTTATCAATATATGTTATTTTTATTTTTTTTATTTTTTTATTTACATTATTTGAAATAATACCGTGTGAAACGTTTAATGGTGAATGGATTTTGATATGTATAGTAATAGTAATAATGGGGGAGGGGGAGGAAGAAGTTGTCTTGTTGTAAAATAGGTTGTCTGGTATTTGATGAATAAACCCACCTTCTTTTTCCTTCCCTCACATAATAAACACACTAATATTTATTATTATTTTTTTTTTTTTTTATTGAAAACCCACAAAAAAAAAGAAGACTTCAGACTCTAAGATACCATTCTTTCCATCCGATGAACCAGACCTACTTTGGAACATTATAAATATAATTTAACGTTAATAATATCAACTTAATGTTAGTTATAATTATATGACCTCCATGGATACCCTTTTACTTTCAGATATAAAGACTACGTATGCAATCTTGGATAAAGCTTTCAAGACGGGGGCTTATAATCATGAACTGATCTCTTTAGACTACGAAGACGATTTTGAATCTTTACTTTGCGTTCCTTTGGATTCCGATCTGGTCAAAAATGAATATGCTTCCACGTATTCCAGCATCGCCCATGACCTTTCACAGTCAACATTTAAAGGGTCGTTGTGTAATTTGGCTAGCAGTTCTAGTGCTAACGATTCGAGTATTTGCCACACTACATGCTCAAACAAGACAACTTCTACTACAATTTCGAATCAAAATTCGGTAGATAATTCATGGATTGAAGATTCGCAAGGTGCTTATGTTCAAGATTTGAGTACGACCTCTTTAATAGTATGTTTTATTTATTTATTTTTTATTGTGGCGCGTTTACGACGCGTTTTTTATTATTTTAACCAATAAAATTAACCACTTATGTTTACTTTTTTTTTTTTTTTTTTTTAATAGACACACCTTGATGAAAGTAGTGCGGCTCAACAGCTAAATCAAAGAAACCGACCAGCCTCACCCACGGTAACAAAACAATTGTCGCCTCGGGCCACTGAAAATAATGATCTAATAAATTCGTCGCAAAGATTCAAGCTGCCAGATATCGATGATATCAATATTAATACAGCTAATAATTTTGCATCTTCTTCAGCCTCTATAACTCCGAGAATTTTTACAACCACGCCTCATGACGATGTACCACCATCAGATGATTGCCATGATGATACTAATATTGAAACCAAAGAATCACACGTACCTGATTTAAATCAAGCATCGGTACATGATAATACAATAAATGCAGATAAAAGCAACATGGATACCACACCGCAGACCACAAACAACACTTCTTCGGTTTCTATCCGCGAACCAACACAAACTTCGGATCATAGTGTAAATGCAAATAATATCAATGTGAATACAGTCGAAAATGAATCTCCACCAAGGCGGCGTTTCCGTAAACGTAATCCTCAGCAACTGCGTCCTTACACTGTATTCAATCAAAAATGGAAGAGTTTCGTAAGGGCAGATCCTGGACTACGGGTTACCAGAGATGATGATGATGTTATCAGGGACGAGAGCACGCAATCCAGCGAGGAACTCGAGCAATCAAATGATTTTGTTGTTAATGATCCTGAATCGCAAGAATTTGAGGAAAACGATGAAGCAACAACTAGTGGCGAAGAAAAAGGAACTTCTCAATCTCAAATAGACTCACAGGAGATCCCCTTACGGCCGCCAAAACGCCACCCTTTATCACACGTGAGAAAAATAATAACCAGTGACGATAGTACAGATGAAGAAAATAGAAGTGAAACTGATTCTGACGATTCTACTGATGAAAATAGTCCATATTATAGGATACCCAAAGCTGATAGACTCATAATAAAAGAAAATATTAGAAAAGCCAAGGGGTCTTTACCTGCATTGCATTTTATCCAAGATTATTGGAGACAACAAGAAGCCTTACCAGCTTCTAAAAAGCCTATAAATAAGCATCCTAAAAGAACCGGAAAAGGTATTGCTATTATTCGAAAATCCAACCAACCTGTTTCAAGAAATATTATACCCGATTTTATCGATGATAATCCTCAGCCTGAGAGTGACATAGAATCCCTTTATTTGTCAACAAACAAAGAAAAAACCTCACTATCAATACCCAATATTCATAAGTCAGATGAATCTTCTTCCTCTTCTTCAGATTCAGACTTTGATTTATTTGGTGATGGTAATAAATGGCGCACCAATCATCAAAAGGATGGTAGCTTAACCTCGGGCAGCGTATTGCATCGCCCATCATTGCAATTAAATAATATCTCTCACACGGAGAACATTCTTACAAGTCAAACTTCTCCTGAATCTTTTGTTTCTCCAAGCATCACATATGAAGATAACGATACAAGCTTACCAAATATTATACATTCAACTAGTCCACCGTCAAAAGATCATATGCCATCAAATGCTAGCCCTGGATACACCACGATTGCCAGCACGCATCATGAAATATACCCCATAATTCCATCCACATCGGCTCATAGACGTCGGTCTTCTTATGAGGCCTTGGAATATAACTATGGTGTTCCTAACCTTGGATCTCGAGTTCACAACACTTCTCCAATTAGTCCGAATGAAGATTCTGATTCAGACTTCGATTCAAATTCAGAAAACTTGAGTGAGATGGATATCAGCTATAGAAGAAAAACTAATAGACGAAAAGCTATTCCAAAATTGTCTCAAGGCTCTAGTCAGGAGAATGACTACGATCACCATTCTACAGATGCGCCGTTCTTAGATAATAATCCAGCAACAATAACTGGTGTTAGGCAACCATCTAATAAGCATAAGTCAAGTTCTAAGAGACACACACGCTCTAGAGATTCTAATAATGACGAAGGTGATGTAATGGTCAGGAAGTGGGGTAAGAAACTTAGAGGCGTGTTACCGTCATCGTATCTTCGATTGGATAAACGAACAAATACATCACCTAGAAAACCTGAAACTGAAAAACGAACTTTGCGCCATCAGACATCATTAAATCAATTTACAAAGCCATCATCGAACAGCTCTAAACATTACAAAAGAGTAGAAAATGACGTTTTTAATGAATCGGAAAACGAGGAAGACGAAAGTACCTTTTTTAGCGAGATTCATTATGACAAGGATGGTTTTGAAAAATCTACGCAACCTGAAATGAATAAAACGATGCCATTACTATTGGATGAAATAAATGTTGGTCATAAAAACGTGGAAAGGTCAGCTTTGACGGAAAGAATATCCAAACTTTCTTTTGTTTCTGCAAAATTCAGAGAGGCACCAGAAATTGATCCATTGATATCAAACATTTATTCGAATCTTCAAGCCGCAAATTCATCAAGATCTCAGCATAGAAAATCAACCAAACATAAAGCAGCAAACAAAAGCACTCAAAATAAGCCTAATATGAATGTGCTTCCGAAAATCGCAAAACCTATTCGAAGACGACGATTCCCTCATGTGGCAGTTTTAATGCCTCCCTCTAATTTTGAGGGTAACCAGCCTCGTACACATCTTGAAACAAACCATCTCCAAAGTACAAAAGGGCCACTAGTAGCTCAGCATACCAGGGAGAAGGTTGTAGATGCTTTAGTGAATTCTCATGCTTTCAAAACCTTACCTAAGAAATCACATAGACATATAACATCACGTTCTAATGCTTCAGGGTCACTTGAAAATGTTTTAAGAGCTCAGCAGGGTAAACAACAAATCAATGTCATTGACAAAGTTATGGGATGGGATGTTGATGAACCAACGCCTTCACAACTTGGCATATATGATCAGGCTCATATGGAATGTGACACTCAAAAAACACCAGTAACTTCAGAAACTGATAGAAATAAAAGCAGTAATACCAGAAACTCTCCAGGAATTTCAACCAGTTTAGCCAAAGCTTCGATACAGTATGCAGAACGTGAAATATCCAAACCTTCCTATTTACGGCATGAATATGTGCCTATTGCGAAACGACGAAAATTACACAATTTCATAGATTTCACTACTATCAAGCCTTTAGATAATCGTGCTTTGTTTGATTACGATGCATTTATTCAAAATGGTGGTCTTGAATCTATTATAACAGGGTTGGATCCTGAGCCACGAAATATTTGGACGTTTCTTTTTGACGAACCTGTGGGCCTTGTAACATTGCTTGGTATAGATCAACTCTTTTTTTCTACCATAAGCAAGTTTTTTGATACTATTTTGGGTTGGTATAGTCATCCTCCGTCCAACATTGAAAAAAATTACGAAACGATATATAAATTTATGGCCTTTATTTGTCGGTTCATTGTTGTGCATATTTCTAAATTTAATGAAAGTACAGCTACTACTTTTCTTCTTGAGATTAAAACGAGAATTGAAGATTGTCTAAACTTTGGCCTTTCTGAAAGTTCTCTTCCTGAAATTCAAAAAATTTCCATCACTTGTGCGACATTTGCTTTCAGTGCTGTGCTTCCTATTTTTAATCGCATTCCATCTTTGCGATCATATATTGCAAACAACATTTTTGAAAGGATTGGTCCTCGATTTTTTAACTATTTTAATAAGCTTCATCTCTTTGATATGATTAGGTACTCAGTACATGCAACTGAATTTAAGAGAGATGAGTATTATCTACTTGAACTTGCGATTATTTTTTCCAGCACTCTTAACAGGGCATCGGAAATACAACTCACAGCTGTTGGTCCGCCGTGTGGAAGTTCGGAGGCATCATGTTATATATTTGAGTTGTTAGGCACGTTACAAGTGTCTTCATTAGAAGACTTGGAAGATCTGTGGAAATCTTTTTTTGGCTTTCTTTCTCTTTCGCATTATACTAAATTTTCGTCGGCAAAAAATTGGTCCTCTAACTGGGACCTGGCTATTTCACTTGTCAAACGATCTCTGACTTTATTAGAAAAGAATGGGTCAGCTTTTGTTGGATATGAATATTTCCGTATTATCTTGTTTAGGTGCATGAGTCTTTTAAATACATGGAATTGGCCCACTAATGTTGATTTAGTCAAAACAATTTTCAATTTTCTTGTACGAAGGAAATTCAAAAATCTGGAAGATTGGCGTACTCCATGCACGTTAGAAATATTAGAAAGTGATGATAATGAACCTCCTAGTAAAGACGATACCTGTATTGTTTTGTTTTTAAAACTTTATTCTACTACTTTCAAAAAAATTCGTTTAAGTGGAGGAAACGCTGGAGAACTTGTCGACAAAATAAATTTTATCAACGGATCAGGCTATGATTTTCATCGCAATGACGAAATTGGAGAAGATGACATTATAGCCCTTGAAAACATGTTTTGTTTTTTACTTTTAAGATGCAAAATTCCACAGGCCAATACCCGACCATCTCTTGACCAACTCCGTGAGTTTGTTAACCCAAAAGCCATTCACTCTCATGCCCGTGAAGTTGTTTTGAGGTCCTGGAATTATTTTATGGAAATGCAATTGCTAAAAACTGGTAGTAATTTGAACGTTGCCATCAGATGGTTTTACGATTTTCTTGGTCCTGCATTTTCCGAATATATAATACTTTTGGAAATTTCTAGTGACAAACGCAATCTTATTCCCTACACGAGATATTTTCAACTGGCATTCCAGAGTCTAGACAAGTGGCTATCAATTGCATATATCTCACATAAAGACTGGATGAATATCTTATCGCCTTTTTTCAGAACTTTTTTTGAAAATAGCAAAACCCCTGAAAGATTACTAAAGTTATACTTTGAAGCTATTAACCTATTTATCGAAAGTGTCAATCAATTGATGAAGGCAGATTTTTCACCGAGTATTGTTAAAACACCCAGGGCAGAAGTCTTGGAATCAGAATTTGGACGGAGAGAGGTTGCACATAAGATCTGTGATTATTTTTCTAATCCTAATATTTTTACTTACTCTTTATTCTTAGAATCTGCATTTTCAGATGGTACGCACACGCGTTTTACAGAATCGTTAATGATGACTGCACTGAACACATATACAGCAGGTGCGCGAATTCTTGTTCAAAATAATTTATACGACTGGACTAAATATTGGGACAAATTTGTATTAATCGCTGGCTCCAAAACGGAATATTTCACATACCTACTTTGTTCCACGTTGAAAAATTTTACTGACCAGGATTACCAAATGCATGAAAAAATGTTTTTGGAGAAATGGATAAATATTCTTGTAAACTCAGACAGCACTTTTGACTCCCTTTATTTTCAACTAATGATTTATAAATTTCCTAGTATATTTTCGAGTGTGGACTTGCAAAACTTGACCATATACTTACCTATATACCCAAAAAGCAAATCATCGATAATTAAGGTATTTATTATGGCATTGAAAGCACTTGTTCAAAGTGGCATTAGAGAAAAAATTGAGTTGGGAGAATCATTAGTTGGGACTCTTTTAAAAGAGCTTTATGAGTGTTTTGGGAACAACCCTTCAGAAGATTTACAATCTTTGTGCGAAGATTCTTTTCAGAGAATAAAAGAAAACTTTCCATACATTTACGAAAATAATGCATATGTAACAGCATTAGGAATGTCTGAACCTGGTTCTGAAAAAATCGTATCAACCCTTCGAGAAAAAGTTAATAATAAGGCATACATTCGCTCTTTCCACCATCAGTATCTTGTTGACTTTATTACTAAAAAGAAAAAATCATATCACGAAATATTTTTCAACGTATTTTCGTCCAAGTTTTCTGACGGGAGATTCACTGATACACCCGCCGCTCAGGCTGGAAGAGATATGTTTCTTGTTTACGTCATTTCGCCATATTTTATTTCGGGGAAAAGTCCACACCGACAAATATTTTTACCCACGCTGTGCGATTTAGTTACTCACATTGCTGAATTTCAGTATAGCACTGCTGAGTACTACCCATATCAATCCATTTCGACCCTTCTTAGGGAAATGATATTATATCTTAGTACGTGCTCACTAGCTACCGATCCGTTAATACACGATAGCATTTTGGCTAAGATTAATTGGAAAGTCTTGCGTACAGCTCTCAGGTTTGCTACATGGCGAATAGAGCTTTCCAATAAGATTGCATTATCGGATAAAGAAAAGGTAATAATGAATGAGACTATTCAGTTGACATTGTTTTTTTATGCTAAATACAAGCCTACATCTCCTTCAGGTCTAGAGGTCTTTCTTATGGGTGATGGAGCTGAAACGAGTAAAATTATGGAAGGGTTCCATGATTTGGTAGATGAGAGCTGTGAAGTTAAATACTCGGTACTTTCGTCGTTTTGGGTTGATAAAAATAATAAAGAATACCAGCCCGATGTTGAAATGGGAAATGAGGTCGAGAAAGACTTGGCTTTTGAGGAGATTCATACATTTTTTGGTAAGGTTTTCCTTAGCAACGATGGAGAAATGAATGGTATTTTCAGTTCGGAGCAATTAAATGCTCTTCGTATAATATGTCGCGATGCACCATCTCTTGGTTATATCATTCCTTATCTTTCCAGCATTTTTGAACCCAACGACGAGAGAAATGTTATTACAAAGGGCAACCCCATAATGTATAATATTATTTTCTAAACTTTCGACTATGTATTTTTTTTTTATTTTTTTTTATTTTTTAGATTTAATTAACGATTTAATGAATTGGTTTTTGTTTGTTTTGTTTTGTTTTGTTTAGTATAATTGTAAATATAATATCTTTCTATTCTTATATCTATCATTCTATATTTATATACTTTAATAATGATGAATTATTGATCATTGAAGAAAGGTATCACAATGTTATTGCAAAATTGTTTCTTCCACCACCTGGATTTACTTCTTTTTTCGGAAACAATTTTTTTTCCTGTTTTTTGAAATCTATAATCTTATTTTCTACTGGGGATGGGTTTCTCATGCTGTTTAGTTCTTTGCGGATATATGGAGATAACTTGAATTCTGTTTCCTGGTCCACTGGGTCGCCGTATTTCCATAACCAATAAGCAAGTTTGTCCGTCAGTTTGCGTTTAAGTAGTTTTGTATATCCTACTTCTTTCATAATTTCAGTTAGATGGTCTTCCGTGAGGTACCGAGAATTGGTTACACATGGTGCAGGTAGAACTAGAAACAGGCAAGGAAACACGCTATCATATATTTCACGTTGAGCTTTGTCGTCACCATCTGTGGCCACTGTTTTCACCTCAGCAGAGCCATCAGTATCGTTTGAAAATCTGACATGGCTATTGCTTAATGACTTAAACTTATTTGATTTATTTTTGATTTGGGATCTAAGAAACTCGGTAGTACGTAATAGCATTTTTCCTCTGGTATGTGAATCTGAAACGTAGTTAACAACAAGAGATAAAGATATCAAATCGAATAGTTCAACATTTTGGTCTGGGTCTAGCATTTTTTTCTGGGGTAATGGGCGTTTCATGAAATCTTGTTGTTTGATATTGTCGGGGTCTTGAGAATTCAAATCTATCCGTTCAACATAATCAAACAATTTACACTTAGAGCATGCATTGGATGCTGAAAGTGAGCCAATTTCTAATAATGATAATTTTCTTTTATGTGATTTATCGTTGCTGTGGTTGTTGAGTTTTTTGCTGTCGCTGCCACTGCCACTGCTACTGCCACTGCTACTGCTACTACTGCCTGTTAGTCCTAGTTCCTCAAGCCAACCCACAAGTATTTTAGAAGTATCGCCTCCTCGATTTGAATCTTGGCCTGATATGGAAGCCTTTTGATATATTTCAATTCCTCCATTTTGGACAATTAGTTCAGATATGGACTTTAAAGAGTTTTGTAACTCGGTTAACTTCTCACTTGTCAGTGATTCAGTACTATCTATTTTGGAATTCTTGTCTGCAGCGTTTTGCTTATTGCTTCTTTGCTCTTGTCTAAGCTTAGCAATCTCTTTTTCAATTTCCCGTTCAACAATAGCTTGTTGCTTGAGAAGGGTATGATGAGTACGGATGATCCGCCGTGTGTGTTTGGATGATATCTTTGTTTTGGAAATTTTAGCGGTTTCAAACACAGACTTGCCAGTAATAGAAACCGGTTTAGATTTGCGAGATAACAATGAAGATTGTTTCTTTTTCGCCATTTTCAGTTTTTGAATGCTTTTGATAAAAAAAAAGAAAACTTTTATTTTCTGGTGTTAGTTGGATCAAAGAGAAAGAAAAAATCTTAAAAAAAAAAAAAATTCCATTTTTTTTTTGTTGGAACACCTAAATTAATTCCACATATAAATGTGGGCTAGGGTTTCCAATAGGTAATATAAAATACGTCAGTGGGGAGACTTAAGTTAAATACTTAACCTTAAAGACCTCCAGAATAAAAAAAAAAAAAAATAAAAATAAAAGAATCGTAATATTTGATTGATTTTGCATTTTTTTATTTGACAACTGTGGCAATTGCAATAACTTCAACTGTTTTTTTCTTTCGTTTTTTTTTTTTTTTTTTTTTTTTTTTTTTTTTTTTTTT